>JARBWK010000007.1:81676010-81897366 GCA_030556195.1 Anolis apletophallus | reverse complement strand
TGGGAGCATTCTCCCGGAGAAGGAGGCGGACCAGGTGGAGATGGGAGGCAGCGAAGCAGATAGCGGAGATAGTTATGAGTTCCCAAACGGCCGAGGTTCCCAAGACCTGGCCGAGCAGCAGATGGAGGCCAGCGGCTGGGAAAGTTCGGGGGAGGCTGCTTCTCAGGAGATAGCGATACTGAACTGGAAGAGCGGGGCCGTTCCCATAACAGACGCAGGGGACATAGAGCAGGGCAGGAGGAGCTGGCATCTGTCCCTAGATCGTCACCGTTCGGAAAGTAGAGACTGGAGACGCCGGGCCCTAGATCGTCGAGGGCCCGGCCGAAGGGGGCCAAGAACGGCCCGTGGGAACTGATCCTCAGTTCTCCGGCCACGCCTGATCTGAAGGGCGTGGCGGAGTGAACCACGGAGCCTAGTTTATTTCCTTTGGACCAAGTCCTGACCTTGCTATTGCTATTCGCATTACTTTGGATACCTTGCTTTGATCCGGGTGAATCCGAAACTTTGCCAAGCCTTTGCCACGCATTGCTTTTGGAACTATCTTTTGTAACTTTGCTTACTTAATTGGACTACAGCTTTGCTGATTGCCTTATTCTTTAATCTCTCAATGAGAATTGCCTTTTGGACTATTTTATATTCAATAAAACTAGTTAGCCTTTGCTACGTCTCCGTGTGTGTGTTAAAGGGGCAGTTCTAAGTCGGTGTTCGTGACAAACAGGAGCAGGAGAAGAGGATATTGCTAATGAGCAAAAGGCAGATGAAACACTGAGATCTTTATTTACTGTGCCCAGAGAGCACTGTGGGCAGGAGAGGGAAGAAAGGGTATTGGAGGTTCCAATTTCCCACTGCATACCTGATCATCACTCATGGCACACTAGTGTGCCACGGCACATTGGTTGACAAACACTGCCTTAATCAGTGGCTGAGACCAGATAGGATACTCCCTCCTGGGCACACAGAAGACTGGGCAACCTAGAAGGCACTGAACAGTCTGCGCTCTGGCACCATGAGACGTAGAGCCAACCTTAAGAAATGGGGCCACAACGTGGAGTCCACGACATGCGAGTGCGGAGAAGAGCAAACCACAGGCCACCTACTACAATGCAACCTTGAGCCTTGCCACAATGGCGGACCTACTCACAGCGACACCAGGGGTGCTCCAAGTGTCCAGCTTCTGGTCAAAGGACATTTAACATAATGCCAAGTGTTTTTAACTTTGTGCTTTTAAATGCATTTTAACTGTACCTTCAACTCGCTTCTGACACAATAAATAAAATTGTAATACAAAATACAGCTTGCAAAACTCCCAGAATTCCATTACACTGAGTCGTAGCAGTGCCATAAAGAGGGGAAAAAATAAAAAGGTTTTTTTGGGGGGGAATAGTGAATCATGAAGAGTAGGTCCATAACACAAAATAATTTACATAGTTATGGTTCATTCTATATTTACTATAGATTTAATTAAAGCGGTTTAATGTTTGCTTCTCTATAGACTTAGCATGGGGATTTGGTTAACCAGCTAAAATTCATGAGTAAACCAGGGTTTTTTTTTTAACCTGAAAAATTTCCGGGGTGGGGAGAATCCCTACCCCACCTCCCCACCCCACTACAGCATTGAGTCATAGCACTTAAAGTGGTGTCAAACTGCATTAAAGCGGTTTTGGTACTTTCCAACAGGCGTACAGTCAGAGAGTGATGCTGCACACGTGTAGAGCTTAGAAAAGTGGGTTTCTGTGCCAAGAATCAGGCAGGCACAAGCTCCGTGAATGTAACACTGTGATTGGTGCTTCAAATCAATGTTGTGATTTGCCAAAGTACATCCCGTGCCTAGCGTAAGATAACGTAGGCTCAGATTGGTCTAGCAGTGCAAAGCATGAGGTTTGTTTACCTTAATGCCAAATGGGTAAGAACTGCGCATGAGCAGAGGGATTCTGCCCCTCCGTTGCTGGCAAGGAGTCTGCAGAAGCCAAATGTTGCAAACTGGGAACACAGGAGTCCCAGCCACTGATAGTTGCACTGTGAGAAAGACTACCATAGAAATGTTCATTGTTCTAACACATAGGAGGGGATTAAGATGTGATGCAAATGAAAATGTTATGTTTAATTGGATTAATGAAATGTTCTGTAACACCAGCCAATGATGTTTGTGAAATGTTCATGAAGGAGGGCGGGCTTTTGTGGATGCCGCCATGAGGGATATAAAAGCTTTGTGTTAAGGATGACCGGGGCCGTTTGCCCTGATCGCAGCTCGTTCTGTGGGCAACCCCACCAGCTGGTGTTAACTCAATAAATCTCTTTGATTTCACGTTGAGCAGTGAAGTTGTTGCGTGATTCCTCATCCCTGCGCCCGCACGTCCATGCCGCCGATTTGGTAAGAGGTAACTTGCCACTTGGAGTTCCATAACTCCCAATTTGCTGCTACATCTTTGGTGACCCCGACGTGATTCCAAAAGGCAATTTAGACGGGTCTGAGGTGAGAAAGGCGCAATCCAGTTTCCTGGACGGCTCTCGCTCTCGAGCGAGGAGGTGAGACGACCCAGGAGGGCTGAGATGGGGCCCCAACACTGACCGGCTTGCCTGGCTCGTCCCAAACCAACGCCTGCTGACACGAGAGACCGCAACTGACGCGACTGCCGGTGAACCCAGAGAACAGAGAAAGTCCGGAGGGGGCAGCTTGTGAAAGCCGCCTCTAGTGAGAAATTCCGGCAAAGCAGAAACCGGGGGTACCTTCCAGGTGCCTAGTGAGCAATCCGGTAGCAGAAGCGCGCAGAAAAGTCGGGGGTGGCGGAAGTCCGTGGCACCTAGTGAGTAATCCGACGCAATCGAGTGGTGACGAGGGAGACGTCCCGAGGTCTGCTGGAATCGGCAAGTATAGATTTTTCAAGCACTAACACGTAGGGAATACACATTGGGTTGGGGGTGAGCACTGAAGTGATCTTTGATCTTTTGCCAGAGAGATGGGTGGTGTGGGATCAAAGCAGGAGAAAGAGACCCCTTTGAAATGTGTGTTAGACAATTGGGACAGGTTTTGTCTGTTGGCAGTAGAGGGAAAGCCCCAAGATCTGAAAGCGTTTGAACTCAAGAATCTGTGCACAGAGATTTGGCCAGCTGTCCAAGAGATTAACTGGCCAAAATCAGGGTCCTGGGATTTGAGGAAATGTAGGCAACTTGAATCCTTTTGTTTCAAAGTCCATCCAAATGATCAATGGATTTACTCCGCAACATGGGAACGGATGGTTGCAGAGGGTGTTTGGTGGGCAGGCCCAAAGGGGCGTGAGAAGAAAGGTTGTTTTGTTAGCCGAAAGGCAGGGAGAAAACCTCCGGTTCTCCCGGCAGAGCCGGAAGATCTTCCACCCTTAAGGAGAAGACCAAGGGAGAGACATATTGCCGTCACTGGAGGGGGAGGCCATTGCGCCTCCGCTCTATGCAAGTTTGAACGTCCCCGAGCAAGCCCAAGCCGTAGCCCCCACCCTTGGGACAGGCCCAGCCGTCCAGATGACGTCCCCGGCTGTGACGCAATCTGAGGCGGTCCTTCCTGTTCCTACTGCACCAATCCCGTCCGTCCCCACCGCGCCGATCCCGGCGAGTCAAGCACTCCTTCCTGTTCCCACCGCGCCAATTTCAATCCCAATGAATCCCCCAATGACTTTTCAACTCGAATTAGGGAGCCTGCCAACTGCGGGTTCAAGCGGGATGTTTCCATCAGCCCTGGCAATGTCCCCAACCGCAGCGGCCCCTTTAATTCAGCCACAAGCGGCAATGGCCTACCCTGTTCCCCGTTCAGAACGCAACCCGTTTTGTGAAAAACCACCTGCATACCAAGCCCCTCTCTCAATGGGAAGACTTTATCCTTTAGAAGAAGCAAGGGAGATAGAAAGAGGAGCGAGATGGCCCACCCCAAATGTTGACAGGATGATAGCGCGTCCTCAAGACGAAGAGGGGGGGAGGAAGAATACTCCGAGCCTCAGGGGGGGCTGATAGCGCATTCCCCAGGGTCAAAAGGAGCAGCTCCTTTGAGTCCGCAAGAGCGATAGAGCGCTCTACGGAATTAAGCAGAGGGAACAGTGTGAGACAAGCAGCTTCCCAAATTCGAACCAGAAGCAAGACCAGGGTTCAGGAAGCAAGGCAAGCAGAGGAAGATGAGAGAGGAGGGTTTTGGAAATTCCCATCCGACAGGTGCCGTTGCTGGACGTGCACAACAGGGTCCTACAAGCTTATCAGATAGTCCCTTTTTCAAGTAGTGACGTGTTTAATTGGAAACACAATACTCCCCCTTATTCTGAACAGCCCAGAGCTATGGGGGATCTGTTGGAAGGCATAATTGCAACGCATGATCCAACATGGTGGGACTGCCGGCAGCTGTTAAATGCCCTATTCACTGCGGCAGAGAGAAGATGCATTATCAATCAAGCCAGGTTGATAGCTCAAGAGGGACATGGGCAAGTGGAGGCAGTGGCATTTGGGAATGCCAGATTCCCACTGGAGCAAGATCCAAGATGGGATCCGAATGATGCGGATCAGAGAGACAGAATTAGAGACTTTCAGCAAATTCTCTTGAAAGCCATCAGGAAGGGCCCACCCCGGCCTTCCAGTATTCAAAAGATACAAGGGGTTCAACAGGACAAAGTTGAGACGCCTGCTGCGTTTCTAGAACGTCTAGAGGAAGCATACAGGAAGTACAGCCCCTACAATTTAGAGCAGAACGACGGGAGGGTTGCTCTCACGCAATCCTTCATTTCCCAATCATCTCCAGACATCAGAAAGAAAATACAGAAACAGCCAGGGTTTCTGGGCAAGAATTTGAATGAACTGTTGGCAATAGCTGATCAAGTGTTTATGGCAAGAGAGCAAGTAGAGGAAGAAAGGAAAGATAAGAAGAAAAGAGAGGGATACAGAGTTTTGGTGAGCATGTTGGATGAAAGGTCAGGAAGAGGAAGAGGAAATAGTCGTGGAAGAGGGTCAGGAAGAGCAAATGATGGAGGACAGTTTAAGTTGGGTCGAAATCAGTGTGCCCGCTGTAAAAAAAGGCCACTGGCGAAAAGATTGTGTGGAAGAAATGTCAGGAGAAAGTGATGCAAGTACAAAAAGAGCCAAAATACCAGTTAGAGGGTCAGGAAGAGCAAGAGGAAGAGGCAGAGGAAGCTATAGGCCTTATGAGAAGGCTGTTGTGGCTGCTGCTGTGCAGGAAGAAGAGGAAGAAGCAGAGTGGGAAGATGAATGTTGAAGTGTTGGCAAAGCTTTTCTGTTGCTTGACCCAGATGAGCCTTTGATTGCCGTGGAAGTGGAAGGTCAGCGCATAAAGTTCCTAATAGACACAGGAGCGGATAAGTCTGTAGTAAACAAAAAAATAGCACCCCTTAGTAATCAACAGATCAAGGTTGTTGGTGTATCAGGCAAGCCACAGAAGTGTCCTTTGTTACAGAAGAGAAGGTGCAACATTGCGGGCAGGGAAGTGATACACCAATTACTGTATGTACCAGAATGTCCTATCCCCTACTGGGAAGAGACATCTTGGCGAAGATAAGGGCAAGATTGGAGTTCTTGGAGACAGGCCAATTGGAACTCACCGTCCCAGGGCAAGAAGAGTACAGATTGTTTAGAGTGAAACAGGTCAGGAAGAAAGAGATACTTTGGTGTTGGGAACAAACTCCCCGGGTTTGGGCAGAAGATAACGAACCAGGAATGGCGAAAAATGTTGCCCCTGTGGTGATACAGATAAGAACTGGTCAGCTTCCCGTGAGAAAGGCCCAATACCCTATCAGTAGAGATGCTGTGGAAGGAATCCAAGAAGAGTTACATAGACTGTTGCGTCATGAGATTATAGTCTTTTGTGAATCACTTGGAATTCGCCCCTCCTTCCTGTCCGTAAGCCAGATGGGAGGTTCCGAGTTGTCCAAGATCTTAGAGCTGTCAATCAAGCCACAGTGTCATTAACTCCTGTTGTTCCAAATCCATATGTGATGATGAGTTTAATTCCAAGTACAGCAATCTGGTTCTCAGTACTAGATCTCCGTGATGCTTTCTTTTGCATTAGACTAGCTCCTATTTCACAGCCAATATTTGCCTTCCAATGGGAAGCCCCTAAGGGAGGACAGAAACGTCAGGCGACTTGGGCCAGATTACCTCAAGGTTATCATTCTTCACCGACCATTTTTGGTCAGGCCTTAGCTAAAGACTTGTCAGATTTTGAAATTCCAGAGACTGAAGGAGTGTGGCTTCAGTATGTTGACGATTTGCTGGTCGCCACAAAGACTGAAGAAGGATGTAAACATTACACTTTAGAACTGTTGAAAGTGTTGGAAGAGAAAGGGTACAAAGTGTCCAAGAAGAAAGCTCAGTTATGTCAAAAGAAAGTCAAGTATTTAGGCTTTGGTCTAACCCAGGGAAGCAAGGTTTTGGAAGTTGAGAGAAAGGAAGTTATCTGTGCAATTCCAACTCCCAAAGATAGAAGACAGACAAGAGAGTTCCTAGGAACCACCTCTTATGTAAGACATTGGATTCCCAGCTATGCTGTTATTGCAAAGCCATTGTACCAAGCAACCAAGGGAAGTAATCAGGATCCATTTGTATGGACAGAGGACTGTGACCAGGCTTTCAGAACGCTGAAGGAAGCTGTCATATCGCCTCCAGCGCTAGGGCTGCCAGACTTAGACAAGCCGTTCTATCTCTTTGCTGCAGAGAGAGATGGGACTGCGATAGGGGTTCTTTCACAAAGTTTAGGTACATGGCAACGCCCTGTAGCCTATCTTTCAAAGCAGTTAGACACAGTAGCAAGGGGTCTTCCACCCTGTTTGAGGGCTGTTGCAGCTGCGGTAGATTTAATCAGAGAAGCTACCAAGCTCACCCTAGGGAGAGCACTCACAGTAAGAGTCCCACATCATGTCAAAGCATTGTTAGATTCCAAAGGGCCACGCTGGCTGACAAATGAGAGACTGACTAAGTATGAAGGGGTTCTCTGCAATAATCCCCTCGTTTCCTTGGAGATGTGTCAAACATTAAATCCGGCAACACTTTTGCCTAGCCCCTCAGAGCCCTCACAACATGACTGCATAGAGACAATGGACTTGGTTTATTCCAGTAGACCCGATTTGCGTGATTTCCCTTGGGAACTGGTAGATTTAACCCTTTACACAGATGGGAGTAGTTTCATAAGAAGAGGGGTGCGTTATGCTGGCTATGCTGTCGTTACCTGGGAAGATGGTGTTCTCGAGGCAGAACCATTGCCCCCAGGGACTTCGGCCCAACTGGCTGAGCTAATTGCATTGACTCGTGCTTTGAAACTAGCAGAAGGGCAAAGGGTTAATATCTATACGGATTCTCGTTTTGCGTTTTTAACGCTACATGCTCATGGGGCACTGTGGAGGGAAAGAGGCTTTTTGACTTCTGCTGGAAAGGCGGTCAAATATGCAGATGCGATGTTGGCTTTGTTGGACGCTGTTTGGCTTCCTAGTAAAGTGGCTTTGATGCACTGTAAATCACATCAAAAGGGAAATGACCCGGTGGTTCAAGGGAATAGGTTAGCGGATCTGACTGCCAAAGAAGTAGCTATGCAGAAACCCACACCTGTAATGTTAAATCTCACTGACTCAGGACCCAAAGTGGAAAGATGTCATTACACTAGACAGGAAGAAGCATGGGCCCTGAGTGAGGGAGGAGAATGGGAAGAGAGCTTCATCAAAATGCCAGACAACCGCGTATTTGTCCCTAAGACAAAAGCGTGGCACATAGTACAGTTTTACCATGAGAACACACACTTAGGGAAGAGCGCCCTGGCAGCGCTCCTGGAGAGGCAAATGTTCATCAACAGTCTGCACAGCTTGGCGGCCGCGGCTGCGCAGAGATGTTGGACATGCGCCAAGAACAACCCCAGAGAAGGTCCTTTGAAAGCGCCTGGAATACAGTATCAAGGGAATTGGCCCTTTGAAGTTTTGGTGACAGACTTTACAGAAATGCCCATGAGTGGAGGTTTCCGTTATTTGTTGGTTTTTGTGGATTCTTACACTGGTTGGATTGAAGCTTTTCCTACACGTACAGAGAAATCAGCTGAGGTAGTAAAGGCACTCATGAAAGACATTATTCCTAGATTCGGCATGCCTTTACAGATAGGCTCAGATAACGGGCCAGCGTACGTACACCACGTGGTACAGGGACTGTGTAAACTATTAGGTATCACGTGGCGTCTTCACTGTGCGTACCACCCGCAATCATCTGCTAGGGCGGAAAGAGCCAACAGAACTCTAAAGAACTGTTTAGCAAAGATTTGTCAAGAGACTAGGTTAAACTGGAGGCTGGCGTTACCTTTGGCTCTGTTGAGAGTCAGGTGCACGCCCCATAAGAAGTCAGGACTTTCACCTTTTGAGCGTTTGTATGGAAGGCCTCCATTGAACTTAAAGACTATGTGTGGACTATCTTCGGACAGCCATGTGCTGGGACACCAGCAAACTTTGCAAGATGTGCAGATGTTAGGGAGACAGCTAGAGAGGCTTAGCCAGTATACAGCAGACTTGCACCCACCTATCCCTACTACCTCTCTGCATTCTTTTTCAGTTGGCGAATCTGTCCTGATCAAGGAGTGGAGCGTCCGTCCTTTGCTGCCCCGATGGCGTGGTCCGTTCACCGTGCTGTTGAGCACACCAACGGCGGTCAAGGTCGAAGGAATTCGCCCGTGGGTTCATTACACTCGAGTGAAGAAAGCACCGGTTGTTTTGGAGTCTTCCGTGGATCCAGACAACCCCCTAAAGCTAAGGATTTACAAAAATCAGCAAACCCCTGTTTGAGGGGTAAGGAGAAGGCCACAGAAGAGTCGTCTGAGATCAACGCACCCGACTCCAGTTATTGTGGTCCAACGCAAGAAAGATGGACAGAGCCAAAGGCACTCTCACTGAGGTGGTGGCTTAGCATCCTAATGGGACAGCGTTACAGGAGTGAGCGCCCCGTGGGAGTAAGGACAGTGTTTGGATACATGGCTCTGATATTGACATTGTATATTACTGGGACACATGCGGGGTGGGATCAAAATATGTTTCATAAGTTGGTAACTAACATGTCACATGAATTGGGTTTGAATTCATGCTGGATTTGCAGCCACGGGCCCTCGAGCCATAGGCAGGGATGGCCGATTGTCCCAAGTGCAGTTTTGACATTGAAAGGGTGGAATGACACCAAATGTAAGCAGGAACTCTTGGGAAGGGACGTGGACCAGGCTCAGTTTATGCTAACGCACCGTTCTCCTGCGTTGGAAGCATCTCTATGCTTCAAATGGGAGAATGATGGGAGAATGTATGAAACAGGAAGTCAGAGGCTTGGCATGTATGAACGTTTCAAGCGTGTTGAGCTAGGCTCTTACCCTGCATGTAATCACACGATTACTGTGCATAGCAGATACAGGGCACGTTGTGGCCAGAGGAAAAAAGGTGTTTGGACTTGGGGATGGGAGATTTCAAATTGCACTCACATATTGTTTGGAAATCATCATGAGAATGCTATAGTGAACTTGGCCCAGAATTTGCCAGCCAGACGCACAGGGCTCCGTGCGACTGGGCTTCCCACTGGTGTTGTTTGGATTTGTGGAAAGTGGGCGGGGCCAGTGCTTCCTGTGGCTTGGAATGGGATTTGCACCCTTGGCACACTGCAGCCTGGGGGCTTGAGAGTGCTCCCCAAGATGACACCTGTCACTAATTTGTACATGCATGTCCAGAAGCGTTCACCTGATGAGGTGAAGCGTTATGGGTATGATCCTGATAAGACTTTTCTTACTGAAGCTCAGAGGTTTGCAGCAATTATGGCCCCCCAAGTGGGTGTGGCTTGGAATGTTAAACAACTGCGTGTGTTATCATATGGTTTGGAATCTTTGGCCAATGATACTCTGGAAGGGATGTCCTCTTTACAGGTAGAGGTAGATTCCCTGGCAAGAATTGCGATGCAACAGAGATTGGCTTTGGACTATCTTCTGTCCAAGCAAGGCGGGCTCTGTGTGTGGTTAAACACAACCTGTTGTCATTTCATAAATAAGTCTGGTGACATTGAACTTGACCTGGTCAAGATTCAGGGTGTTGCTAGAGAAGTGCAGAAGACTTATGAAGCCCCAGGTGATTTCTGGAGCTATTTGATGAGCTGGCTTCGAATTTTCACTGGCTACGCTCACTTGTGATGATAATCATAGTGGTTTTCTGTTCTGTAATGATTGTCCTGTGCTGCCTACCGTTAATGCTGAAATGTTGTGCTTTTGCAATGCAGAAATCTGCAGGTGCAGTGAGAAGTGTGCATGCAGTCAGAACTGTGCAAACCATGGTCAAGAGAGATTGGAGAGTGAATTGGTCCTCTTGAGGGGTTCCAGACGTGTGTGTAGGTAATTTCATGTGCTGAATTACCCACAAAAAAGAAAAATTCTGGAATAAAGCGGTTTTGGTACTTTTCCAACAGGCGTACAGTCAGAGAGTGATGCTGCACACGTGTAGAGCTTAGAAAAGTGGGTTTCTGTGCCAAGAATCAGGCAGGCACAAGCTCCGTGAATGTAACACTGTGATTGGTGCTTCAAATCAATGTTGTGATTTGCCAAAGTACATCCCGTGCCTAGCGTAAGATAACGTAGGCTCAGATTGGTCTAGCAGTGCAAAGCATGAGGTTTGTTTACCTTAATGCCAAATGGGTAAGAACTGCGCATGAGCAGAGGGATTTTGCCCCCCCGTTGCTGGCAAGGAGTCTGCAGAAGCCAAATGTTGCAAACTGGGAACACAGGAGTCCCAGCCACTGATAGTTGCACTGTGAGAAAGACTACCATAGAAATGTTCATTGTTCTAACACATAGGGGGATTAAGATGTGATGCAAATGAAAATGTTATGTTTTATTGGATTAATGAAATGTTCTGTAACACCAGCCAATGATGTTTGTGAAATGTTCATGAAGGAGGGCGGGCTTTTGTGGATGCCGCCATGAGGGGTATAAATGCTTTGTGTTAAGGATGACCGGGGCCGTTTGCCCTTATCGCAGCTCGTTCTGTGGGCAACCCCACCAGCTGGTGTTAACTCAATAAATCTCTTTGATTTCACGTTGAGCAGTGAAGTTGTTGCGTGATTCCTCATCCCTGCGCCCGCACGTCCATGCCGCCGATTTGGTAAGAGGTAACACTTGCCACTTGGAGTTCCATAACTCCCAATTTGCTGCTACAAGGAAATAAAGCCCGGCTACTCACTGGAGGGAAAAATATTAGAGGCCAAGATGAAGTACTTTGGCCACATAATGGAGAAGACAGGAAAGCTTGGGGAAGATAGTGATACTGGGGGGAAAGGAAGGAAAAAGGAAGAGGGGCCGACCAAAGGCAAGATGGATGGATGTTATTCTTGAAGTGACTGACTCAACCTTGATGGAACTGGGGGTGACGATGGCCAACAGGAAGCTCTGGCGTGAGCTGGTCCATGAGGTCACAAAGAGTTGGAAGCAAATGACAAATAAACAACAATATTTTTTTCTTAATTTTGGTATTATTTCATTATCCAGGCGGAGGCCACAAGTGATTCCCCCCACCCATTAGTTGGGGGGAAATATTATTATATGGGAAGGGGGGGGGAATAATCAGCAGAAATGAGGAAACTGGTTTTCCTCTTTCAATTCTGTCCCCCCCCCCCCCAATAAAATGGTCTATTTTTCTCTATCCAGCGCCCCCTTGTGGCCTCTGCCTGGATAATATAACAGTACCTTTATTTTTAATTGTTAAAACCCACACCATGCAACACCAATCTAACATATTTCCTCTATATCTTTAACCATGAGCACATTTTTCTTAGTTTTTGTTCAGTATTTACATTGGCTTTGCCACTCCATTCCATATAAGCCAGGCATGGGAAAACTTCAGCCCTCCAGGTGTTTTGGACTCCAACTCCCACCATTCCTAACACCTGGTAGGTTGTTAGGAATTGTGGGAGTTGAAGTCCAAAACACATGGAGGACTAAAGTTTTACCAATGCCTGATATAAATCCTTCATTTATTTTTGATTTCTGTTATTTTACCCAGTTTGTTCTTCTGCATGTGTTGGGGTGTAAATCTTCTGCAAAAGTGGGAAAGTGAGATATTTTTTGAAACACTGCTTTTACTGAAATTATGATGTTCCTGCAGCCCATTGAAAGGGGAGGCAGGAGTGAAAATGTACTGCATATGCTCAACTTTAGTGTAGTACATCACATTATTATGTGTACATCTTGACTAATGCAAGATGCTATGCAAAGTACTAGTAAAGGAATCCTAACGTACATCTACCTGCTTTAAACTGGATTATCTGAGTCTACACAGCCATATAATCCACTTTAAAGCAGATAATCTGGATTTTATACAGCTGTGTAGAAGTGGTCTAATACCAATATCTCTGATTTCCGTTTGGACAAGATTAGACTGAGGGCCCTTCCACACTGCCATATAACCTAGAATCTCAAGGCAGATAATCCACAATATCTGCTTTGAACTGGATCATCTGAGTCCACATTGCCATATGATCCAGTTCAAAGTGGATTTTATACAGCTGTATGGAAGAGGCCAAAGCGACTGGGACACTGTCTGAAATAAAGATACATTACACCATAGAATGAATGCAGTTTGACACCACTCTTAACTGTCAAAGTTCAAAACTATAGAACAGGGGTCCTCAAACTTTTTAAACAGAGAGCCAGGTCACAGTCCCTCAAACTGTTGGAGGGCAGGATTATAATTTGGGGGGGAACCATGAGTGAATTCCTATGCACAGTGCACATATCTTACTTGTAATGCAAAAAACACTTTAAAAACAATACAATAATTTAAATGAAGAACAATTTTAACAAATATAAACTTATTAGTATTTCAATTGGAAGTGTGGGCCTGCTTTTGGCTGATGAGATAAGATTGTTGTTGTTATGTGCTTTCAAATCGTTTCAGACTTACGTTGACCCTGAGCGAGGGCGGGTAAATGACCTTGGAGGGCCTTAGTTTGAGGACCGCTGCTATAGAATGCTGGAATTTGTATTTGGATGAGACATCAGTCCTCTTTGGCAGAGAAGGCTAAAGACTTTGCAAAACTACAACTCCCAGGATTCCATCACATTGAGTCGTAGCAGTTAAAGTAGTGTCAAACTGCATTCATTCTATGGTGTAGATGCACCCTTAGTTCCAGGATACAGTGGAATTACTTAAACCCGAATTCAAACTCACTGGGAACATCAAGCATGGATCCCCAGTGGATTTGACATGTCCTTGTGTCAGATTACAGCAAAAATTCCTACTTTTTAATTTTCACGTTCAGTGTTCAGTGAGCAATAACGCAAATGCTGGATTGCTAATGATTTTACATTCCCTATCAGAAATGAGGTAGCTTTCTGGGAAACCCTATTCCTTTTTACCACTAGGAATAAATACTGAGGAGGGTTAAGATTCCACCCAGTAGATGTCAGAGTCTAGCCATGTCAAAAGGGGAGAAATGTCATTCCAAAGAGAGAAACTGCAGGTGGCACCCTCTATTGTCTGTTCCGGGTTATATGCCTCATTGATTCCCCACAAAAGTGCTGTACAATGTGCGTGTGGAGTATCAATTAGGGCATTTCATAGTTTTAATACCAAGCTGACCTTACGGCTCTTCAAAGGCTAACTGGACACAAAGCTGCCATGGCATATATTAGCTTTCCCAGCTGTGTGCATACAATGCATTTCCTGATAATGTCAAACACACTCTGTGCAACACGTTCCTAACTCCTTCTTTTCATTTTCATGCTTATTCTCATTCAACATTACTGTAAATCCAAGAATCATTCAATTATGGTCTCGATCACAATCCCACATTTCTAGACTGGGGCACTGATTTGACTCTGTCTTTGAGGATTTTCCGGTTGAGGAGAAGAGACAGTTAAATTGGGATATCCAGTGACAGGAGGAGGATTGTACAGCAAAACCAGATATACAATGAGCGTTTACAATGAGCCTATACAAGGATGTGTGAAGATAAATACAGTAAAGAACAGCAGCCCTTATCATCAGTGAATTTCTGATATGTGTCCTAGTTCTCAATACTGACATCACATTTAGGGAAAGAAAACACTTTTGCAGAATGTATCATTTTTTTGGTCTTTTTCTTACATAGCCAATAGTACTTTGATGAGTTGGGGGAGCTAGTTCCTTTGAGAAAATACCTGCATCTTGATCTAAATTATCCTTTGTTGGGGGGGGAGATTTCTGTGGAATTGAAAAGATTGCTTTGGAAGACTGCTTGGCCCTCATGGATTACTTACTTACTTATTTACTGATTGCGAACCTCCATGATGTTATGAGCTTTGGAGGGGGGAGGGGGTGTTTTTGGAAAATGGCATTCATAACCTTTGGGGGGGGGGGGGACCTTTTGTTGATCATAACTTTTAGAAAAGCATGACCTTTTTAAGAGAACAGCCAAAAACCCTTTAGAACAGAATCTTCTCTTGTGGTATACAACCAGATATAATTATGTAAGGCAATGGTTTCAGATGTTAGACTGAATAACCTGTCATCTCCGATCTGTTGGGAAAACAGAGATTTGCCATAAAAACAGCAGAGCTTTAGAAGTGTTTTTCAGTACCCAAAAATATATACTCTTCCATAAAACAACTTGTTTTATATCATGCAATCGAGACAAAAATAAAGTAGACTTTTATTTTTTAAAAATTTGGTTTACTCTTGACTTTCATGTGTTCAACATACATAGGTACAAACTTATATCAGTCCAGTTTCAGATATGTTTGAGATAATTCTCTATGCCATCTGGCCAGGACATCTCTCACTGCAAAAGAGCAAGCAAGTGTGCGATCTGAGCTCTGGAGCAGTTTGTAGTATCTCTGTCTGTAGTGTGCTATGATCATGTGGTCTGCAGCCCCTTTTATAACTTCTCAGGAACCATAGAGTAAAGGAAGCTGTATATCAGAAAATACATACCAACAGTAAGCAACAGAATCATAGATAAATATTACTAGAGAAGGCTTGAAGAAGGTTGTCATTCCCAACAGGTCTAATCAATTATAGTTGAACTTGTAATACAATAAATATAACAAAATCAGTCATTTGTTGGGAGGAGATGAGCGAATCAAATGTTGGGAGTGGTGGAAGATTATCTGAATGGGATTTTTAAAGGGTGGGATGTATGCCACTTAAAGTAAGCGAGGGGGCTCTAGGGGCAGCTTCCCAAGAAGTGGTTCCCAATTGGTGGCCCATGGACTACAAGTGGTTCACAAGAAAAGGAAAGTGTTTAAGGGGGGTGGGTCACACTTCTTTTTCTGCTGGCCCTTCCCTCCTTCATCCCAAACAGAGCCCTGGTTGTATTGTTGAAGGCTTTCATGGCCGGAATCACTGGGTTGTTGTAGGTTTTTCGGGCTGTATGGCCATGTTCTAATCTAGAAGAATTCTCTCCTGCTTGCCTGCATCTGTGGCAAGCATCCTCACAACCTCTGAGGATGCTTGCCACAGATGCAAGTGAAACGTCAGGAGAGAATGGATGGGGTGGAAAGGGATCCTTGCTTGCTTGCATGGGCTTGAGGAGGCTGCTCTGCTAGAGACCTGTTCACAGACTCCTTTTTTTACCCAGCCACCCCTTCCTGTCACCTGAGCCTACAAATAGGACTCAGCAGCAGCCTCCTCAATGTTTGCCTCTGTGTTTTTTAAAGGCTGGGAACCACTACCTAAGAGCAATGTGCCCTCTCCCAGTCCCGGGCATGCTGCCCAAAGAAGTTTAGCCTATAATCATCAGTTTTCTAGAAACAAACTTCTTATTATGGCATGGGTGTTGGTTGCAAAAGAAAGAACCCAGCCTGGATGGAAGCCAATTTCCCAACAATAGTGGAATAGTTTTGAAGTGCCCACAGGCTTACATAATGTTGAAAGAGGGCTCCTTTCCCAGAGACTAGTAACTTGGGAGCTTTTGCATGCAAAGAATGTGCTCTGCCACTGAACTATTGTTCCCATTTACACACACACACACACATACACACAAACAAACCCTTCACTGTTGTATTTCATTTGTAACATCTGCATGCTATTCCACTTAGAAGTTTTCCTTAGCATAAGGAAATCACAGACTCTGTTCAAATAAAAAAGGCATAAAAACATATAATTTAAGACAACATAAAGCAGGACAATGAAACAGAAGGAAAACTTAACAACACTCAGGGTGAACTGCAATATTTATGAACTAGAATCTTAATCCATCTTTCATTTCCTTTTGTTTGGTGTTTCACTGTGTGTGGTCCCCGAACTCCTCCTCCTGCTACTAGGTGTTGCATCTCCACTTATGGCAACCATATTAAAGGAGGGGTCTTGGCAAGATTTGTTCAAAAGGTGTTTTACTAGGGCAGGGCCGTAGCCAGGATTTTGTTTCGGAGGGGGCTGAGTTTGGTTCGGGGGGGGGGGGCTGAGACTGGGTGGAAGAGGGTCTACCCTAGCAAATATTTTGTATTGTTATCCCAATAACCCCATGAATGTGGGATATAATGAGCATGGTGATCAGATCATGATATGAATAAACATAACAGTTTAAATAATGTACCAGTAAGGCCTTTTCGCGGACTACCCTGAGAATTGGGGGGGGGGGCTGAAGCCCCCTTAGCCCCCCCCCCCCTGGCTACATGCCTGTACTAGGGCATTTGAGGCTAAGAGTGTGTGATTCAAGGCTGTATTAACTATTAACTAGGCAGGAACCACAGAAATTTCCCATTGACAGATTTACCATTGGCCACAAGATACAAAACTGCAAATGGTGCAGCTGAATCAGGTTTCACAAAAAAGGTGCTCCCACAATGAATGGGAGGAAAAACAAGCACACACACATACACAAACATATACAGTAATTAAAATAAAAATTGTAATAAAAGAAGTTAATTACATTTATATTAATTATATTGTATGGTTTATTATTGTTTATCATTTGAATTAGATATATGAGGGTTGAATGAAAAGTAATGCCTCCACCTTTGTTACTTGGGTTTGGATGGGAATATTTTAAATAAATCAAACGCAGGAAATAATCCTTAGAAAGTGCTCTTTAACTACCACTATTCACTTTTCCACATAATCACCAGGCAATTCGATACATTTCTGCCAACGATGAACAAGTTTTCTGAAGCTGTCACAGAAGAAGTCGACACTCTGTTTCCGCAACCAACGTCTCACAGTTCTCTCAACATCTTCATCAGAAGCATAATGATGTCCCACAGATCTTCTTTCATTATCAAGAATAGAAATGCCAATTATGCTTGACATTTCTCTCTAAGTGATATGGCGATCGTCCTGAATCAACCTGTCAACCTTTTGCTTGTGAAACCCAGTGGTTGCTGTCACAGGATGTCCAACTCTTTGTTTGTCATGCAAGTCAGATGTTCTCACCTCAACATCTTTAAACTTACTTGCCCAACAACTCACATCAACACAATCACCATAAACAGCTTGCATTCTCTGATGTATCTCCTTTGTGGTAACCCCTTCTGCTGTCAAGAATTCAATGACTGCACATTCCTTAAGTTGCATTGACGGACCATCTGCGCAGGGTTCCATACTTCACACTTTAACAACACAACCATTCAATGCTAAGGCTTTCTGTCAAAATGGAACTGTAGAGGAGAGTCTACTGAACAAGCCAGTATCTGCCGCATACCAGTACTGCCATCTCTTGAGGAGTTACAAAGGTGGATGCATTACTTTTCATTCAACTCTCATATATAGGGGCACCAACATCTTTTAAGTGCTTAGGGACACCCAGTGGATTTCCATGGCTGAGCTGATTCGAACCCTGGCGTACATCTACACTGTAGAATGAATGTAGTTGGATACCATTTCAACTGTCATGGCTCATTTGTTATGGAATTATTGGAATTGTAGTTTTACAAGGTCTTTAACCTCATCTGCCAAAGAGAGCTGGTGCCTCGCCTAACTCGAAATCCCACGATTCTATAGCACTGAGCCTCAGCAATTAAAGCAATGTCACATATATCCATTTACCCTGCAGAATTAATGCAGATTGATAAAACTTTAACTGCAATGGCTTAATGTTATAGAATCCTGGGAGTTGTAGATTTGCAAGGCCTTTAGCCTTCTTTGCTAAAGAGTGCCTCGCCAATCTTACAACTCCTAGGATCCCATAGCATTGTTCCAAAGCAATTAAAGTGGTATCAAATTACAGAGTGGATGGAATCTGTGTTCAGCATCCGCAC
Organism: Anolis apletophallus; assembly: GCA_030556195.1. NCBI lineage: Eukaryota > Metazoa > Chordata > Lepidosauria > Squamata > Anolidae > Anolis > Anolis apletophallus. The sequence continues at coordinate 81,879,182 of JARBWK010000007.1, read as the reverse complement.
CATTATACCACATAGTCTACATCAGTGGCTCCCAAACATTTTTGGCCTACCGCCCCCTTTCAAGAAAAAAATTTACTCACCGCCCCCTAGAAATTATTTTTTTTAATTTAATAGCAATTAAACAGAAAGATATATGTATTAATGAGGGGTTCTCAACCTTTCTAATGCCGTTACCCCTAAATAAGGTTCCTCATGTTGTGGTGACATGCAACCATATTTTCGTTTCTACTTCATAAATAATTTTGCTACTCTTACGGATTCTAATCCAAATATCTAATAAGGAGGCGGGGCCAAAGAAGAGGGCCGCGTGACCCCTCCTAAATGGCCAATAATTCACTGCCCCCTTAAAGGGGTTCACTGTCCCCCAAATTCCCCTGTGCCTCCCACCGCCCCCTTGGATCGCCTCACCGCCCACCAGGGGGTGGTATCGCCCACTTTGAGAATCAGTGGTCTACATTGTACAACACTGTAGAACGAAAGCTGTTTGACACTACTTTCGCTGCAATGGCTCAAGTCACTCCCTGAAACCGACCATGGGCGTATTAGGCATTTGTGCCAAATTTGGTCTCGTGAATGAAAATACATCTTGCATATCAGATATTTACATTACAATTCATAACAGTAGCAAAATTACAGTTATGAAGTGGCAACAGAAATAATGTTATGTTTGGGGAGTCACCACAACATGAGGAACTGTATTAAGAGGTCATGACATTAGGAAAGTTGAGAAGCACTGCCAGAAAGGAAGAGGGAGTGGTGTTTGTTTTCCCTTTCTTTGCTATTTTAATCTGTACATGCGGCCCGCTCACTGTTTTGTGTCATGAATGGTTTTATTTTATTGTAATTTTTTATTGGTTGTAGTATTTTATAGCTAATGTTTTATGTAATTGATTATATTGTTTTATGTTTGATTTTACTTTGTTGTTGTGTTGTCGGGCTTCGTCTCATGTAAGCTGCCCCAAGTTTCCGTTGAGGAGATGGTGGCAGGGTACAAATGAAGTTTGTTGTTGTTGTTGTTTTCTGCTGCCCTGGAGACTAGGGGACCTTCCACACAGCCCTCTATCCCAGAATTTCAAGGCAGAAAATCCCACAATATCTGCTTTGAACTGGGTTATCTGAGGGGCTTCCAGACAGGCCCTATATCCCAGGATCTGATCCCAGGTTTTCTGTTGATCCCAGATTATCTGTCAGTGGGGACTCATATAATCCAGTTTAAAGCCGAAAACCTGGGATCGGATCCTGGGATAGAGGGCCTGTCTGGAAAGGCCCTGAGTCCACATTCAGATCATGTGGGATTTCCTGCCGATAGGATATAGGGCTGTGTGGAAGGAAGGGCTCCCAATTCAAAGCAGAGCTTGTGGGATTTTCTGCCTTGATATTCTGGGAAATAGGGCTGTGCGGAAGGGCCCTCAATGGAGCACGGGGTTGCTTCCAATGACAGGAAAAGAGAATCCACCTGAAGAAGAGGAAGTGGCACAATGGCAGGACTGAAGACTGACAGGTCGGATGAGCTCCCTCTGTCAGCTCCAACTAGCCATGCGGGGGCATGAGAGAAGCCTCCCACAAGGCTGGGGTAAAACATCAAAACATCCTGGGCAACGTCCTTCCAGAAGCGACTTGCAATTTCTCAAAAAGAGAGAGAGAGAGAGAGAGAGAGAGAGAGAGAGAGAGAGAGAGAGAGAGAGAGAGAGAGAGAGAGAGGAAGAACTTCTTGGTATTGGTCCAAAGGCGGCTTTTTGGGCGGGGCTGTGTTGCCTAGCAACGGCGTCAGGTGTTGCCGGGGAAAGGGAGGGGCGCCCCCTCTCGGGCTGAGCCAGGCAGCTGTGTTCCTCCTCCTGCTGCTGCTGCTCTTCTGCTGCTGCTGCTTGTGCTGCTGCTGCTGCAGCTTCCTCCTGGAGATGAGCCTGGGGGCGCTGACCCGCCCGCTGTCCTGGGACCTGGAGCGCCGCCTGCGGGAAGGGCTGTCGGGGCCTCCGGCCGGGCTGGGGTGGTCCCTGGCCCTCTGCTTCGGCGCCGCTTACGCCTGCTACTACCTCAGCGCCCTCGCCAAGGTCGGGGCTTCCTTTGCAAGCAAGCAAGGGATGAATGAATGAATGAATGAATGAATGGGACATGGGTCTCTTGGCAGAGGGAGGGGAGTCCCTGAAGGTCAGCGCGGTCCCAGCTCCGTAGGACTTGAGTTTGGGGGGGATCGGTGCTTTTTAAAACTGGGATGCACTGCCAGAGCCGGGATCATCCCCTGCCCGTTTGCGCATTGCTCACTGCAGAGGAGGGAGCCTTGCTGGCCAAGGAGAGGCAGCAGCAGGGCCAACGGGAAGGAAGGAAGGATCTCAAACTGGGAATGAATGAGCCTGCTCTCTCTCTGTGTGTGTGTTTCATGACAGTCGGGCAAACGATTTCAAACAAGGTTGTTCTATTGGTTTGTTCTTAAGCTGAATTCGTATGTAAGTTGGAACAGGTACATTTTAAAGTGTAACTCCAATCATACATACACACACACACACACACACACACACACACACATATATATATATATAGGGGGGAGTAAAGGTAAAGGGAGAGAGAGAGAGAGAGGTAAAGGTTTTACCCTGATATTAAGTCTAGTCGTGTCTGACTCTAGGGGGTGGTGCTCATCTCCATTTCTAAGCCAAAGAGCCGGCTTTGTCCGTAGACACCTCCAAGGTCACGTGGCCTGCATGGCTGCATGGAGCGTCTTTACCTTCCCCGCCAAAGCGGTACTTATTGATCTACTCACATTTGCATGTTTTCAAACTGCTAGGTTGGCAGAAGCTGGGGCTGACAGCGGGAGCTCACCCCACTCCTCAGATTTGAATCTGCGACCTTTCGGTCAACAAGTTCAGCAGCTCAGCGGTTTAACCCACTGCGCCACTGGGTGCTATATATATATATATATATATATATATATATAATATATATCTACAGCAGGGGTGCTCACACTTTTTCAGCATGTGAGCTACTTATAAAACAAACAAGTCAAAATGATCTACCTACCCACTGCTCAGAGAGCCATAAAAGCAAAATATTTGGAAATTTTTTTCAGTGAGAGCCATATAATATATTTTAAGACTGAATTTAACTAAATGTGAGTATAATAAGCCCCTGAATTTATTCATAATAATAATGGTGATAATATTCATTCAGCCTCTGCTACTACTACTACTACTAATAATAGTAACAACAACAATAGGTTCCTAGAGTAGAAGGAGACCTCCAATGGCCATCCAGTCGAACCTCCTTCTGCCATAAGGGAAAAACGCAACCAAAGCATTCCTCACAGATGGCCATTCAGCCTCTGATAATAATAATAACAATGGGTTCCTAGAATAGGAGGAGAGCTCCAAGAGCCATCCAGTCCAACCTCCTTCTGCACCTGGGCAGCATTGGGAGCCTGCGGGGCGGGACTCAGCCTTCCTCCTGCCCTGCCTGCGATCTACCAGGACGCCCTACGCAATCTACCAGTAGATTGCGATCTACCTCATGAGCACCCTGATCTACAGTATCTATCCTGCAGAGGAAGCCTTTCTATATATGGGGGGAAGGCTTCCACACAGCCCTATAACCCAGAATATCAAGGCAGAAAATCCCACAATATCTACTTCGAATAATAATAATAATGACTTTATTTTTATACCCTGCCTCCATCTCCCCGAAGGAACCCGGGGTGGCTTACATTGGGCCAAGCCCAGATAACAGAGTTAAAACATAGCACATCAAAATACATCAACAGCAATTTAAAATAACATAGACAACATTAAACTATATATATATATATAGAGAGAGAGAGAGAGAGAGAGAGAGAGAGAGAGAGAGAGAGCGCTTTGGATAGCGTAGGGAAGGGTAAACAACACCCCTGCGGTGTTTGTTTTGCTGCCTGTGCCCCTGTTCAGAAGATTTCACCTCACTTCCTGTCTCTGTCATAATTGGATTTTGAACATCTTTGCTTGTTAAGCAAACAAGGATCGGGTGATAAGGCTTCATTTGATTTACCTTTTCCCCATGATCACTCTTCCAGGAGTGAATTTCCCATCCAAGGGGTAGATTTCTCTCACTTCCTGTTGTCTCACCCCTGTTTGTATGTTGGATGTTTGTAACTCGGGGGCTGTCTGTACTTACTTAATGAGATGTGTTGGAATGGAGACTGTGTTTGAAACCTGACATTCATTTACAGTATGTCTCGTGTATACCTTCCTGAAGGTCATTTAATGCAGTGTTTTTCAACCTTTTTTGAGCCGTGGCACACTTTTTACATTTGCAAAACCCTGGGGCACACCACCAACCAAAATGACACAAAATGACACTCTAACACAGTAATACATATAGTTAATATGTTTTTAAATGTATTTCTACACTCAGTGTGAACCCTAGGCCTGTTTCGATGAACACAACATAGATATCCTGGCAGGAATGGCAGAAAGACACACACGAAGATCTTGCTCAACAGCTGTCAGTCATGGGAAAACTTTGGCCCTCTGGGTGCTTTGGACTTCAACTCCCACCATTCCTAAAAGCCTGAGGCCCTTTCCTGCTTAAGTGGCTGCAGGTGAAAAAGGGAAAGGGCCTGAGGCTGCTAGGAATGGTGGGAGTTGGAGTCCAAAACACCTGGAAGGTCCACGTTTGCCCATGCCAGCTTTCGATTCCATCGCCACATCTATCTTCAGCCTCTGGCGGTTTGAATGTGATTATGTGATTTTCGACCTTGTCGCTATGACTATGGTGCTGCTTCTTTAAATTGTCCGCAAACTGACTGTCTTATTGTGCGGATCCCGGAACTGACATTGGATAACATCGTGAGGATACACTTTGTTTTTTGCACTCATTTCCGTGATTTCATGAAATATCGTGAGTTTTCCATAGAGGAGCGCTCCGTGAACTTGCTACTTCCTGGTTCGAAACTCCTCTGCTCTCTGTGGCGACCACGCCAAACTACCTTATGTAAGACTTTTGGTTTTCTCCAGCAGGATTGGGTACTTTGAATGTGGTTTTTGCGTATGATTATGTATGATTAATTGTGCATTTTGTACTGTGACATAGCGGCACTCCTTTAATAAGTAAGGGTATTGGAGGTTCCAATTTCCCACGGCACACCTGATGATCGCTCACGGCACACTAGTGTGCCCCGGCACACTGGTTGAGAAACACTGATTTAATGCACTACTTGTAACACGTTTGTGCACGAAGCAAAGCTGGTGTACATCGAACCATCAGAAAGCAAGAGCGTCACTGCCTTGGCCGTTCATGGGAACAATTTCAGGTTTTGGAGTATTTCAGATTATTTACGACGTTTTGATAAAGAATTTATTGTTGAGGGTGGGCCAGAAGTCACAAATTTAATTATTTAATTATTTATTTTAATTATTTATAACCCGCCGTTCTCCACCCCCGAAGGGGGACTCAGGGTGGCTAATAACAAGCAGTAATACATATACAATCATTAAAACAATAAAGAATACATTAAACAGATTAAAGAATACATTAAACAGTTTAAAAACCAGTTTAAAATACACATAATTAAAATACACAACGGAGTTTCAATCTTTAATAATGCCTTTGTGACTTTTGGCAGCCTCCAAGTTATGAACAAGAGAGGTTCTTTAGATTTGTTCTTAGGTGAGTCCCCTTTGGGGGAGATAAAGCCTAAGGTTGGCTCTGCATCTTGCTCTACTTCAGCAAGCGAGAGTCCAAAAGTAGCAGGCTAAAACCCAGAACCTCAGTCAATGGCTGATACCAAATGAGAGACTCCCTCCTGAGTACATAGAAAACTGGACGACTTAGAAGAATAATATATGAATATTTATTGATATATTAATATGTTAATATTAATGATGTGTTAATATATTAATATATTGTTATTTTATAATTATGATAATAATATGATTACGGTATAATGTGTTGTATATGCATTTGGTATTGGTGTTGTTGTAATGTAACACAGTATAATACTGCCAATGATAATGTGATATAATAATTATATCGTGATATTATAATTTGTATATTTGTATTACATGCAATATTGCTAATCAATATTGTGATATGTTGTAGTGCAATATGATGTGTAGTGCTGATGTTGTGCTATGACAGTAATGTTATTTGTTGTTTTTCAGTTTGCTGTAAGACTCTCCGGCAATATTGTTATATGTACATTGTAAGCCACTCTGGCAGTATTGTTGTTTGCTGTAAGCCGCTCTGAGTCCCCTTCGGGGTTGAGAAGGGCAGCATATAAATATAGTAAATAAACAAACAAACAAATAAATAAATAAGGCGCTGGACAGACTGCGCTCTGGCACCATGTTATGCAGAGCTAAGGGGTACATTGTATATGTGTGGTGTGTGGTTGGAATATACAGGATTGCAGGAAATATGGGATATATAAGATATAGACAGGCTTTCATGCGCCTCAAAGGAGGGTGGGTGGCTTTATTGGTGTTAAAATAAATATTTTGACAAAGAAACAAATTGGGTTGGGTGTCATATTTCCATTCTACTACCTCAAAATCTTGGCACCACATCCATACATATTGCCCGCATTTGCATGGGAATCCTGTCTGATACTTTTTTGCATACTACTCATACTATAAATCCTGGCAGAAGCCTGCGCAGAAGACAGGATTGTGAGAGTAAGATATAAGAGCGGCTGGAGCCAAGGTCAAGGATTTGGAATTAGTGGACTGGGTTAGGGTGAAATCAGGTGGCTGTGGAGGTGCATGTAAGGTGAAGAAAAATGCATCGCTGGGAAAGGGGAGAAGGAAGCAATATTTCATTAGTAATTATAGCTATTTGAATAAAAATTATGGTGCAGTCCTATGCATGCTTGGCTGGAATAACATTGAACAAAACTGGGACTTACTTCCAAGGACTGTAAACATAGTATACTTAAGTGCAACATGGGCAAAGGTGGGCGAAACACATTTTTCACTGATAGGTGGGCATAAGATCATATTTGTACCTTTATTATGATTCTGTTTAGATCAGCTTTTCACTGGCAGTGACATTGATCGCACAAGCCAGAAATTGATTGATATTGTTTATTATTATTTCCTACAGCTCTGAGGTCCTTCTGGCGTTAAATCTTTGCCTTCTTTTTTTTTCTAGAAACCTCAGCTGGTGACTGGCAGTGAGAGCTTCTGCCGCTTTCTACAGGACCATTGCCCGGTGTTGACAGAAACATATTATCCCACCGTGTGGTGCTGGGAGGGCCGCATGCAAACTCTCCTTCGGCCTTTTATTACATCTCGGCCCCATGTGCAATATCGGAAGTAAGTGCTTCTCCTTTCACTGTAGCCTTGAAAATGTCAATTCGGGATTGAGAAGGCATGCACTTTAAATACTGGGTCTACACCAGACCTGGGCAATTGCCGGCCCTCCAGGTGTTTTGGACTTCAAATCCCAGAAATCCTAACAGCTGGTAAACTGGCTAGGATTTCTGGGAGTTGAAGTCCAAAACACCTGGAGGGCTGGCAATTGCCCAGGTCTGGTCTACACTGTGACTGTTCTGATGTGACTTTATACTGTTGCTATAGTGATGTACCAGGGAAGGGAATCATGCACTTAGATGTTGTTCAGTTGTATGTCCTCACAGCCCCAGTCAGCAGAGTCAATGGTGAGAAATGTAGTGCAACAACATCTCGAGTGCTGGATAATTCCTGCTTCTTGAAATTTTTTTAAACCATGTCAGAACCAACTTGAGAATATGCTGCAAGTTGCTTCTGGTGTGAGAGAATTGGTCATGTGCAAGGACGTTGCCCAGGGGATGCCTAGATGTGTTACCATCCTGTAGAAGGCTTTTCTCATGTCCCCACATGGGAAGCTGAGGCTGACAGACAGGAGCTTGCCCTGTCTTGCGGATTTGAACTGCTGACCTTCAGGTTAGCAGTTTAGCCATCATAAGTGTTTAACCAATTGCACCACCGCGGCTCCTGCGTCTTGATAAATGATGACTATGGATGAAAGGAGAAACATAATCTGGAACTGGGAAGAGAAATACCATATTTCACCACATAATCGTGCCAAAAAATATTAAAAGTGTGGCCATTACACAGTGAAATATGGTAAATGTCTAAAGCTGCCCTCAAACATTACCCTCCACACATTCCCAGAATATATACGATGATGAATGCAGACACATTGCTAGCCTAGACGTTGGAAGACATGTTTTGGAGGGCTCATGGCTATGTTGCTTCAAGGAATCTGTCCACTGTAGGGCAAAAAAGTAACTTTCCCAAGCATGTGCGCTCCTTCATGCAAACACATCAATCTTCTCTCATTTTGTTCTGCAGCTGAAACTTATCCCCAACTAAACTCAGAACTTTTTAAAAACAACAAACAGGGTGACAAAGAGTTCTGTCCTGGGCCCAATGCTATTGTAACTCTGAGGTTAGAGAGGTGGCCAAAACTAACTAAATGAAATTCAACAGGGACAAATGGAAGATAATCCACTTAGGCAGAAAAAAATGAAATGCAAAGATACAGAATGGGGGATGCGTGGCTCGAGAGCAGTACGTGTAAAATAGAACTTGGAGTTCTTGTGGACAACAAGTTAAACATGAGCCAATAATGTGATGCGGCGGCAAAAAAAAGCTAATGGGATTTTGGCCTGCATCAATAGGAGTCTAGTGACTAGATCCAGGGAAGTCATGTTTACCCCTCTATTCTGCCTTGGTCAGACCACACCTGGAATACTGTGTCCAATTCTGGGCACCGCAGTTTAAAGGAGATGATGTCAAGCTGGAATGTGTCCAGAGGAGGGTGACGAAAATGATCAAGGGTCTGGAGAACAAGCCCTATGAGGAGCGGCTTAAAGAGCTGGGCCTGTTTAGCCTGAAGAAGAGAAGGCTGAGAGGAGACATGATGGCCATATATGAATATGTGAGGGGAAGTCATAGGGAGGAGGGAGAAAGCTTGTTTTCTGCTGCCCTGGATACTAGGATGCAGAACAATGGCTTCAAACTACAGGAAAGGAGATTCCACCTGAACATGAGGAAGAACTTTGAATGCGATTTCAAAGTTTTGGTGCGTTGAATGTGATTTTCCTGCTTCTTGGCAGGAGGTTGGACTGGATGGCTCACGAGGACTCTTCCAACTCTATGTTTCTATGAGAGTTACAACTAAGTTTAGAAGTAATATATTGGAAGTAAAAGCAAATGATATAACTATACATACTCTCCTGATGCTTTGGCACAGTGTGCCCTGGGTCCACTGCAATGATATCCAACCAGCCTGGGGTGCGAAGGGAGAAGGTAGACTATCAAATTGTGTGGGTTTATTTACCAGACTGTTCTCTTTAGTGACCTCTCCTTCCTGCATTGTATCTCTACATGAGCTATCCCATGCAGAGGGAGGGGGGTTATAGCTGATAGATGTTTTTATTTTTATTTTTGCAAAGCTAATCGAGTGTTGGTTTTCCAGTGAGCTTATCACTGCAGCAGATGGAGGACAGATTTCGCTGGATTGGTTTGATAATCATGATAGCACACCTTACTCAGAGTCCAACTGCAGACCCACTATCCTGATACTGCCGGGCCTCACAGGAACAAGCAAGGAATCATACATCCTCCATATGGTGCAGCAGAGCAAAACTTTGGGATACAGGTACATATCAGTTTCACTTGGTAATGCTCCTATTTGAACTGCTTAGATTAAATCTGTACAAGCTGGTAGTTCGGTAACTTGTAGTGGGTGACAGTAGCGGCAGAGCTAGAAAGGACTCCCTGCCCCAATTTTTGCCATCTGGTTCATCTATCAAACCCATAGATCTCTGCCAAAGGCTCCTTTGGGAGCTGATTCCATGGAAAATATTCCGCGGTCATCACCAACATAACTGTAAACCCAGAGTTTTTAGACTATTTGCCCTTTTTTGTCATAGTTTCCAGAATCCCATAGCCAGTTTAGGAGCTTTATTATTTTGTATTGATTGATGAACTGTATTTCTGCATTGCCTCACAGCTCACAAAGGCTTCCAAGTTGATGAACAAATATAAAACAATTTAAACAATACAGAGATAAAAAAACATCTTAAAATATGTTAAATACTCTTTTAAAATTCCCCAAAGCAGTCTAAAAACACTCCTAGAATCCAGTCTAAAACACTCCCAGAATGCCATGGCTCAATGCTATAGAAGCCTGAATGTTGTAGTTTGGTGAAGTGCCAACACTATTTGGCAGAGAGGGCTGAAGATGTTGCAAAAGTCCATCACACTGAGCCGTGGCAATTGAAATGGTGTCAAACTGCATTAAGTCTACAGTGTAGATGCACCCGCAGTAATGTTAAGGCATTAAGTTAGTTGGCTGTAAAGTGGATCAGATTCAATGATTTGCAGTGAGCACTTTGTGTAGCTGGGAAATCGGCAATTTTGAACAGAAAATTCATAACTGTATGTTTCATGTGGATCAGTTACTGTTATGAATCTTGGGTAATTCTTGAATTATAAACTGGAGCAGCTTTAAATCTTCATATCCAAAGACACTCCAGTTAACAGTTCTGGTAAACGGTTCTTTTTTGTTTTTTAAAAGGTGTGTGGTCTTAAACTATCGTGGAGTTGCTGGGGAAAATCTCTTGGTAAGGTTTGCTGTTATATTAGACAAAACATAGAGTACTATGACCAAAACATGTGACTAGAGTGTCATTGCTAACCCTTCGAAGCATGGGATATTTAATTATTTATTTACTGTATTTGTATACTTCCTTTTTCAGCCCGCAGGTGACTCAAAGCAGTTTACAGGCAACAATTTGATGCACACAATATCATAAATAAAATTAAAACATTAATGTATAATATAAAACCAAACAAATCAATAAAAACAAAAAAAACATTAGCGTCTCCTTGTTAAAACATTGTCCAGTTCCATCGTCTAGTCGTTCCATTTTCCTTTGTCAGTTATTCTGCATTTGCAAACGCTTGTTCAAAAAGCCACGTCTTGACTTTTTTTCCAAAATGTTAAAAGGGAAGGGGCTGATCTGATATCCCTAGGGAGGGCGTTCCATAGCTGAGGGGCCACCACTGAGAAGGTCCTGTATTTCGTCCTGCCAGATGTACTTGTGACGAAGGTGGGATCAAGAGCAGGGCCTCTCCAGACAATCTTAAGGTCCTTCCACAAGCCATTCGTGTTATTCCATCCATTACTGGAAAGCCACCAGTTTCTCAGATGTATCAGACATCCTATTGTTAACAACTCAATCTTTTTCTAAAAATAAGCATATTGCAACAAGAAACAAGAGGAAGCGTTTGTGTTCTCAGACAGGATTTATTAAGAAATTGCATGCATTATTAAGATCTTGCTGTCTTGCTATATACAGTCTGCCAACAGCCATTGCTTGCAGAGCTTTGGAAAGTTACTGTTTCAGATGACAATTGTTTTATAATACTTCTTGCCAAAAGTAGTAAGAGAAAATTGGTTTTTAACAAACATTGGGAGATGAATGTACAAAGGGGCGTTGTGGCACACTAGGTCCTTTTTTGTTATATATCAAAAGGGATGAAAAGATCTTTTGTTTGGTTCTGTTTGGGGTCAATTCCATGTAATCAGCTTTACATGTTTTAGCCCTGAAAGGTTCTGTTTTACAGTTGTATGCTCTTTAATAGAGGACTTTGAACATAATGATATGCAATCCATTCCAAATGATTTTGAAACAGTAATGCAGAAGTATATCAGCAAGGAACAGCCTCTTGTGAATTGAAATAACTTTCTGCTTTTAAGGAAACTTAAAATAATAGCACTTTTAAAATAATGCTATTCTGGAAATGCGCTAAAGGCATGGCTGTGTGCACATTTATATAGAAGTCCCACTGTACTACTTATTTATTTATCATGTCAGAAGCGGATTGAGGGTATAGTTAACATGTATTTTAAAACACAAAGTTTTAAAACTTGGCATTATGCTAAATATCCTTTGACCAGAAGCTGGCCACTTGGAGTGCCTTTAGTGTCACTATAAGAAGGTCCTCCATTATGCATATGGCAGGACTCAGGTTGCATTGTAGTAAGTCTATGGTTTGCTCTTCTCCACACTCACATGTCGTGGACTCCACTTTGTAGCCCCATTTCTTAAGGTTGGCACTGCATCTCGTGGTGCCAGAGCACAGCCCGTTCAGCCCCTTCCAGGTTGCCCAATCTTCAGTGTGCCTGAGTTTCTCATTTGGTCTCAGCCACTGTACTGAGTAGGGCTTATTTTTAAGTGAGTATCTACAGGAACATGCATAAGGCATATATATTTGGGAGATGTGAGATTCTGGTTATACCTCTGTTGTAACCAAATGTGAAGACATGTGATGGAAACTGATTTCAACATGATGCTGAGGCTGCAATTGTATGTTTTTAATTGTTAAATTGTTGTTATATTTTTTGCCGGGGGGGGGGGGTTGACTTGTTGCTGTGTTGTATTGAGGGCAGAGACTGCCTGTGTAAACCGTCCCGAGTCGCCTTCGGGCTGAGAGGGGCGGTATAGAAACGTGGCAAATAAATAAATAAATAAATAATAAGACATCCACTAATCTCAGCCATTGCCCCTAAGTATGAAGGCTCTCTCTTATACTTACCTCTGCCACCAATGTAAAGACCTGTTTTACTGCCATGGCACCACTTGTAGAGACCTCCTAGATCAAGTGACACAACCTATGTCTCTCCAGGTGTTTGGGACTCCAACTTCCAGAAGCCCTTGCCAACTTGTCCAATGGTCAGAAATTTTGGAAGCTGAAGCCCAAAATGCCTAGAGGGCCACAAATTGTGCAGGCCTTTCCTAGATGCTGTTGTGGTTCCCAGAACAAAACTACTGGCACCACAGATACTGTGTCTGAACTAAGCTTTCCAAATCCAACAGACCTCACAACCTCTGAGGATGCTTACCATAGATGCAGGCAAAACATCAGGAGAGAATGCCTCTAGTCTAGAACATGGCCATATAGCCTGAAAAAACCTACAACAACCCAGTGATTCCAGCCATGAAAGCTTTGACAATACATTTATAATACTGTGTTGTTGGAGACCAAAAGTACATGATACAAAAATAATACTTTGTCAACAGAATTTAAAAGATTAAGTACAGCAGTAGGCCCTTCACTTTTGTGGGTGTTGTGAACACAATTTTCTGCCAAAGTGGAGAAAACACAAAACCCCCACTATTTCACCCCCTAAAACAACAACTCTTTAGAATTTGTGCTAGAAGTAGATCATAGAATTGGAGAACCTAACATTTCCTAAAGATAACATACTAACCAATTATATAAATGTAAATCACACATGTGGCGAGCAGACTACATTTCAAACACATCTCTCTCATACACACTTACTCTAACTTCCTAACCACTCAAACCATTAAATCCCACTCATTAAGTAAACCCGATGGACTTTTCTCACTAACCAAATGTCATACCCCAGCCTTATTTAAAGCCCTTCAGACATTCCACCAATCACCACTCACACTCCCGCATCTCCCACCTTTTCTGACAGATCCTTACCTCATTATCTCAAGTACATAAAACACATTTTCCAATGAGGAATCCATAACATCTCAGGATATACCCTATTTAACAAAGTAGGACATATGTCTGACTAACATGCTTAGAATTTGTATAACATGCTACTATGCAAATAGGCATTTTTCTGTTAGAGTTACCTGGATAACATGATGGTAAAAAAATTTTTCAAGGAAACAACCACTATTTTATTATTCCTGCCAACTGGGAGTGCATGAAGAGCACAAAATCAATACATCTAATGGTTTTTAATGAAAGCTAACCTCGAGTCACTCTGTACTGAAACATCAAGGTTTTCCCTTTCACCCAGTTGTCAGATTGTGTACCTAAACCATCTTTAATTGGTGTCAGACACATAACCATGTCTACACACACACGTGTTCAAATATACTGTATATATATTTAATTACATGAATCTTGAAATCTGTATACATTAATAGACCCATCAAACAGGAGACTTGTCCCCTGAAAGATTGTAGGCTTATTCAGCAATCCCTCTTAAAGCATTGCCCACATTTAGAGCTTGGAAAACATGCTTTCTGGAGTGAAACTTTGCTAGTCAACATGGCTAGTGACCATGCTTTCTGAAAGGGTGGTTTGATAGTTCAGAGTTTACCAGGCTCTGCCAATTGTTACTAGTATATATTTTCTACCTTAAGGAATTATTTTGAATTTACATTTTGAGGAAAGTAAATCTGGTGTAAATAACAAGGTATCAAGCATCGTGTCTATTCTATATCTTCATGGGATTAAAGACTCTTAAAATTCCAGTGAATATAGAAGTCTGGGGAAAATGTAATACCAAAGAAAACTCTAGTACATTACTTGTCTTACTAGCCCAGTATTTTCTAGTTTTAGTGCTCATCTGCCATTGTTGGCTATCCATCTTATAAGCAGGAGAGGTCTGTGACTGAACATTGCACTTTTTGGCATGCAAACTCTACTATGTCACTGAGTTATTTTCCTTATTTAGAGTTAATGATTAAAAATGACAGATAACCTTCTATTTTATCATTTGCTTTGCTCCTTTTAAACCCCTGTGATAGCCTTGTGTGACACTGAAAGCAAATAACACAGCATGCCTCTCTAATTTACCAAAACCTTCATTTTTAGGATGCTTATTAGAATTTTGTTAAGGAGTTGAGCAACTGAGTCTTACCTTTTTGCCCTCCATCAACTCACACCCCAACATTCCTTAAATTCTAGAAACTTAGAGGTTCTTCTCATGTTATTTTGGTTTGTTTCATATTCTAGGGAAGTTCTGTTTCTCCCTCCCTCCCACACAAATTGTATTTCTGTTTTTCATGGCATCACTGCTATGCTTTGGAATTTGCTTAGGGTAAGGATGTATTAAGTGCCTCTAGGCTTGAGATGGCCCTTTATGTGACTGGATATGTGAACCTTTGACCCTCTGGATTTGGAAGAAAGGTGAAACTCTTATCAGACCAAACCCTGACCATCACTATGAGATATCAAGGGTGTCTCAATCCAACAACCTCTGGAGGGCTTCCTCCTGCCTTCCTGCGGCTTAGTATCTTCAAGGGTAAGAAGTGTTAATGTTAGGCTCAAGCTAGTTTAAGATTTACTGAGTTCATGTATGTGCAAATATTTGAGCATTTGGGAGTTACTTCATGCTCCCCTTTCCTGCAGTTCTGCCCTGAAATATGCAGATTTACAAACAGGTGGTTGGATGCTCCATCGAGGCCAACTCGGACTAGTGTTGCTCTTCATTAGCATGCTGTTTCAGCACCTTCAGTTGACTTTGGACTTAATATTATTTTTTTAAAAAACCTGTGTCCCTAATTATATGCATTTCTTCAAAATTATGCTCCTAAGCCTAATTACAAATACACCTTTTACAGAAGCCACTGACTTTGATAAACAGGCACTCCCCACATTACAAACATCCAACTTGCAAACAACTCATAGTTAAGATTGGGGGTGAAACAACAGGAAGGAAGAGAAATCTACCTATAAGAAGGGAAATTTATTCCTGGAAGAGTTATAATGGGGGAAAGATGTCTCCACTGAAGCTTTATCACCAGTTCTTGTATCCATAAGTCACATCTTTTCAAAATCCAATTCTCACAGGGACCGAAAGTGAGGTGAAATCTTCTGAACAGGGGCATATACAGCAATATAAACACCACAGGGGTGTTAACCCTTCCCTATTTATTTATTTATTTATTTATTTATTTATTTATTTATTGTTTCGATTTGTTAGTCGCTCCTTCCGGTAGGCTCGGGGTGACTTACATATGCTTAAAACCATAAAAACACTGTAAAACAACGGACCAATGTCCACATATTAAAGTTGAACAGACAGATGCACATTGAAATAACTCTTAGGCCTACATTACAAGTAAACGCCCTAGAGATGTCTTAAGACCAAATGCCTGTACGAACAGGAGGGTTTTACAAGCCCTACAAAAGGCTAACAGGTCGGTCTGTGCGCGGATTGTGGAGGGAAGGGTGTTCCATAAGACTGGCGCGATGGCACTAAAAGCCCTCCTCCGCGCTATCCAAAGTCTGTGTGTGTGTGTGTCTATCTGTCTATAAAATACTATATTGATGAGTTAAAATGTACCTGTTCCAACTTACAAATTCAGCTTAAGAACAAAGCTACAGAACTTCTCTTGTTCTTAATTTGGGACTGTCTATATTATGAAATGTTGCACTAAATTACAAGCAAGAGCTGTTTTGTGGGTAATGGATGAGATGTAAAATATTGGTAGTGTAAGTGCATACCCATTCTGTACATGGATAGAACACAGTCTTGGTGAACAACATAGTTAGGACCCAGGCTACAGTTATCTGACACCTTTAATGCTGGAGGAAGCGGAGAAGACAGTTTTGCTGATACGTTCCTTCAGAAAGAGGGATGGTGATGAAAATTACCCTCCACTTCAGTTAAGAATTTCTACTTGATCTCGGCCCATTCTGTGACTGGAAGAAGTCCAACTTCACTTCTTCTGAAATGTCCTTTGTGCTAAACTTGCAGTGTTTCTCAACCTGTGGGTCCCCAGGTGTTTTGGCCTACAACTCCCAGAAATCTCAGCCAGTTTACCAGCTGTTAGGATTTCTGGGAGTTGAAGTCCAAAACATCTGGGGGCCCACAGGTTGATAACCACTGGGCTAGAGTTAATCTTACTGAACTTTGGTGCTGTGTAAACCATCCTCCTGCTGCTTTGTGTTGGTCTTGATTTAAAGAGATCAAGCAAATTATGATTATTCTTTCTCGTTTTTGACTTGTTTTAGACACCAAGGACTTACTGTGCTTCTAATACAGAAGATTTGGAAACTGTTATTCATTACATACACAAGTTGTACTCCTCAGCTGCATTGGTGGCATCAGGTGTTTCCATGGGAGGGTAAGCATTTATGCAACAGAAGTCACAGGAGGATTGCTCTTTGGTCATTAGAAGGCAAGTTGCAAAGGCCAGTGGTAAGGAGTTTTATTACATAATGCAGATTCAGTAGAAAATGGACTCGGTCTCATTTTTCACTGAATCTGTTTTTCACCAAAGGAATATGAGCTGACAAAGTATGTAATTTTTAAGATATGCTTCACTTTGCTCTTTTACGTGCTCAGCTTGTAAAGCAAGTTTGAACTAGAAAATGAGAGTATTATTAATGAGAATCTCCAAATCCTGTTATAAAATTATAGGTAATAGTAACCACTATAAAGTGATTGCATTCATTCATTAACTATATTTATACCCCCTCATCCCACCTATAACAAAGGACTTCTATTAGTGGTTTTAGGTTTGAAAGTTTAAACAGAATCTAACTATAAAAATTGAATGATGCACCATATTCTGAACAATCAGATTAGCCAGTCTCCTGAGATCAGGTAACATATCATGTTCCAGGCTCCTGAAGTAGTTATGAGCTTATGAACAAAGCTCATGTTGCCTAGACTTGCCGCTCATGTGGGTATGCAGTCATTATCATACGAGCGCCATGCCATGCTTGAAAACATGCAGGTGCGCTCACACAGGTGGAAGTCCTCTTCTTCTTTCCCTTCCCACCCTCTATTTTTCCCCAATACATTAAATGATTATGTGTTTTGATTATGTGTAACCTGCCTTGAGCTGTGAGGAGAGGAAGGTAAAAAATAAAATTAAGTAAAGGTAAAAGTTTCCCCTTGAATCACACATCGGACACTTCCCAAGTGTGTAGGACTATGCAATGTATCAACAAATAATGCATGCAGATCCAAGTAGAGTGGCCTTTTGCAGCTGACAGGTGGTGATTTTGTAAGCGCTGATTGTTTTTAAGTGCTTGCCAAGTCTTTAAGCACTGCACTAAGCCGATCACCACTGGGACAACCTTTACTGGCTTGTACCAGAGTCTTTAAATCATTGTTGTTGTTGTTATTATTGAGAGTTTCTGTAGCAGATTCAGGGACTGCAGGGTGGAAAGGGAACCTGTTTAGCTACTGTGTTCCTTCTGCTGGCACTAGGACAACTCTGGATACATCCTTTTGAGATTTTTAGCTTATTACCCTGGGTACTATAGTCAACCAGATGTAACTTTCTTGTTTCCTTCAACTTTTTGTTACTATTAAAATATTTTTTTAAACATATAATCGAGAACTCAGTACTTGTTCCAATTTATCAAAGACATTGTATAAAAGGGATTAAAAACAACAGTCTTCTTTAGTAGCAGAAAATAAATGTTTTATCTCCTTTTTCCTCTACTCAATCTTCGGTTGTTTTAATTGGGTGAATGGAATGATATCTATAAACAACATCACCTTTAAGCTTAGCCAGTCTATACACTGTTACGCCCCATACATGATGTGAAAGCAAAAAAAAGAGATAATCATATTAACTGTTTATATTCCCAAAATGTAAACCAAAATAATGTATGAAATGGTGCAGAAGAAAGCCACAAAGGGTTCCTTGGCAACAGAAATATATTACTCTTCCAAAAGGAACATATATAATGGGATGGATTCAGAGAAGAAGTAAAGATTGGATAACTATAAGCAATACTCTGCTTGCAGAAGACTCTGTTCTCTCCCTTTTTCATGTGGTATTCCCAGCGTCTTTGAAAAACTGGTGCCAAGGACTGGTGAAAATGATGCTAAAACAATAAGCAGAAGTGCCTGTCTGCTCATGCAAAGTATGTCTGAATACAATTATTTGGAGTAATCGTTTAATGTAACCACTTTCAAGATTGTTCCCATCCATTTAAATATGTGATGAGGCAGTATTTTTTTAAAAAACCCACCTAGCTTTGCAGCCTGACTTGGCAAGAAGGACACTATTGATGCTGGGGCCAGTCTTCCTGATACAGTGGCTGGTACAAATGCCTAGGATTGAGATGAAGTAGGTAGTGATACTTGGTGGTGGTATGGATGATGAAGCTTTATTTCAATCAATTATTTGCTTTACTGTTTGCAGGATGCTTCTTTTAAATTATCTGGGCAAAACAGGAAGAGAAACACCACTAAAAGCAGCTGTAGTTTTTTCAGCAGGATGGAATGCTTTTGAATCTGCAGATTCATTGGAAAGGCCTGTGAATTGGCTTCTCTTCAATTACTATTTAACTACCTGCTTGCAGTCTTCAGTTACTAGGTGAGCCAACTTGCAATCCAGTTTGAAAAAAACATAGTAAACTTAACGTGAAATTCAGTCAGTTTAAAAGCATTGTAAGGATGTCACTGTACATACTTTATAATAGTTTTTCTATCTCGGACACAGAACCGGCCTTTGCAATTCCGCAAAGTACGCGGCCGCGTAGGGCGCGACCGGCTGGGCGGGGCGTCACTGGCTGGGAGGGGCGCCGCCGCGACACCCTGCCTCCGCCGCCACCTCACCTCCGCCTCTGCCGCCACTGCACAGCCGGCCCCACGAGCCGGCTGCGGCGCGCTCCCAAAGCACGGACATTTCTGCGCATGCGTGAATGTCCGCTGGGTCCCGAGCGCCTCCCAAAGCAGCACGCCTCCCAAAGCACAGGCATTTCTGCGCATGCGCGAATGTCCGCTGGGTCCAAAGCGCGCTGCGCGCTGGCTCCAAAGCCGCAGGCGCTGGGACCCAGCGGACATTCGTGCATGGGCAGAAATGTCCATGCTTTGGGAGGCGCACCGCTTTGGGAGGCGCGCTCGGGACCCAGCGGACATTCGCGCATGCGCAGAAATGTCCGTGCTTTGTGCGGCGGCGGCGGCAGGACCGAGTGACGCGGCGGCCGGGGGGGGGGGCACCAAAAAAATTTTGCCTACCCCCCTGGAAAAGGTCAGGCCGGCCCAGCTCAGACATGATGTTTTCTCCTTGTGTGTTTAAATACTTTGATCCAGTTCTTTATTTTACAGACATCGGGAGATATTTGATAAGCGATTTGATATGAATCTTGTCATGAAGGTATGAAAATTAGCCATTCATTTTTTATGTCCTGTTTTAATTTTGCTGGACTTACAACATTCCTTAATGGGAATTCTGTATTTCAGGCGAAGACCATTAGAGAATTTGACAGACGGTTCACCTCTGTCATGTTTGGCTATCCTACACTTGAGGATTACTATGCAGATGCTAGTCCATATAAAAGGCTTAAAAGAATCGGCATTCCAGTATTGTGCTTAAATTCTCTAGATGATGTCTTCTCACCAAATCATGGCAAGTTCATGCATTTTGTTTGCTTTCCTCCTATGAAAATGCTCTTGGCTGACCTCAGAAATAAGTTCAATTAAATCCAAAATATAATAGGGAAAACAGTCATAGTTGGGTAAAGGGTAATATCATCACCTATACAGTGTTCCCTCACTTATTGCTGGGGTTAGGATCCAGGACCTCCCGCAATAAGTGAAAAACCGTGATATAGGTGTTGTCGAATAACCAGACAAATCCCACAGACCGGTTGCCGAACAACCGGACAAGTCCCGCAGACCGACTGCGGGACAGAGGCCGCGAGGGTTCAGTTAACCTGGCGAGCCCGGAGCGACTAGGTCCTCGTAGCCTACCCACCTCCCGTAGATCCAATTATGCTCACCAATACTGCAAGGTAGATGCCACGAAATTGTTTATTCTGCTCAGCTGAGAGGATGCGAATCGCAATACCCTGATTCCCGCAAAGAATGCATGCATATACATTCAAAACATTGTTTTTTAAAGGTTACAGAACTGTCAAAACAATTGAATTCCCCGCCCACCTCCTCCCGGCTGATCGGCTGATGATTGGTCGGACCAGCTGATGGGCGAAGCGCTGGCAACCTATCAGCGCCCTTCTCCATCTGCCTGTCCAGCCAATCAGGTGTCTCCAACCATATATGGAGTTCCAGGAAGGAAGGCTTAGGTGAAGCTGTCATCAGGAAAGGATTATGAAAGAGGACAAAGAGGCCTTTGGCCAGGTGATAGCCCAAGGCAACAAGATCCGGATTTTGCTATTGTTTCTGATGATGCGATTACTGAGTCTATGTGCTTCTCCCCACATGTGAATGAGGAAGGAGAAGAAAAGGAAAAAAGGCCTGATGAAGGTGATTCACTCAGACCCCTTGGTGACAAAGGAACTTATTCTGGGGCACACCTTGGTTTCCGAGGCCAGATGTGTCACCCGCTGTGTAGAACAAACATTTATTGTCCAAGTTCCAAAGGCTAGTTTAGTTAGACTAGAAATCCGACCGTTAAACCGCCTCAGGACCGGTGAAGCGTGGGGCCAAGACAAGGGCCTGGCTTACCATAACAAGATCTTCACCGGGAAACGCATGCAATATGAATATGGTGATCCATAAAGGTGTGGAACAGGGCTCAGCCGCATTTCCTCTCGGCAAATACAGTAAACATTTCCAAAGCAATCCTTTCTTAACTAACAAAGGTGAGATGGGGAAGGGAAGCATTACAAGGAGGCAAGGGAGGCATGGGGCAACATAGTATAGATACACAGATACAGAGGTGAAGGCAATACAGAGATCCCCAGCAATCATTCCCATACAGTTCTTGCTCCCAGAGAAATGATCTTGAAATCAGGCAACACAATGCTGCTTTCTTCCTGGGAGTTTGTAGTCCTCCACCGTCCTTGGGAACTGCAGAGCCTTCAGGGCTTGGGGTGCCAAGCAGAGGCAAAAAGCCATTGAGAGTCCATGATGTGAAGGGGGAAAGCAGGAAATGTCCAACTGAAGAAGCGTCCTTGGGGAAACTACAAAGTCCTGAGGGGCAGAATGGCTTCTGGAGTGCAATAGAGTGGCAGAGAGTCACAAAGTCCATGTGGCAAGAAGGGAAAAGGCTGGGAATATTCAACGGGGAAGTGTCCTTGGCGAACTGCTTCTCCCAGAGCCCAAAAGACCTGGGTTCCCTTTCGGTCCCCTTGCAATCTGGGCAAAACCCCTCCGGAAAACATCGGACACGGCTTACCCAGAAAGGGAGTCTCTGTGGGTCCATGATCTGTGAGATGTAGCAAGGGCTCTTGCTGGAATTAGCTGGGAATAATAGTCCAGGGATAGTCCGGGTTATGTAGCAGGAAGAAAAGTGCAAAATGTGCCAGGGTACTTGGGCTCCAAGCTCCCCTTGATGGCAGAAGGAAAAAAGGTCTGGTACTGGTGCAACTTAGGCCATGGGCCAAGAGGAATACTGGGGACTCTCTGCAGTTGGTTCTTTTTGGGTTTGGGGTTTCCTGGCTCGACTACATTTGGATACTCTATTTTAATATTTATACATTATTTTAGTAGTTATACACTACTAAAACTTAGTAGTTGAAGTCTTTATAAACTTAAAATAAAGTGAAGAAAAGGCCGTTCAAGGCTAGAGGGAAGATTGTGGAGGGAAAGGGTGTTTGAGAGTGGCGGCAGCAAAACCCCACAAAACAGCGAAAATACCATGGCATATATTTTATATTAATTTATTTTTACTCCGCAAAACAGCGAGTCCGCAATAAGCAAACCGTGAAGTAGCGAGGGAACACTGTAAAGCCTTAAACATCTTTGGTCCTGCCTATCTTTGTGACCGCATTCACCCCATGAACCGATGCAAGTTCTAAGATCTGCCATTGGTGGAGACAAGGGAGAGGGCTTTCTTGGTGAGGCCCCCGGCTTTGGAATTCCTTCCCCTGGACGATTAGACAGGTCTGCACACTGTCCTCCTCTCATAGGGACTTGAAACATGACTCTTCAATCAAGCCTTTGAGAATATTTAGCCCCCATCCTGCACTTTATTACATATTCTCTCTCCAAAATTGCGCTTGGCACTTACTTTATTCCGATGTTTACAGCTCGACCATGTTGCCAGTAATTTACCAACATGGTTAGAGAATCGCAGTTTGAGCCTGAATTTATGTTTTTATATGTGCATGTATTTTATTGTATCTTATATTGTGTTCACTTTTATGTTTGTTTTTAGGCACTTTGTCCCATCTGTAAGACATCCCGAGTCCCTTTGGGGAAATGGTGGCAGGATATAATAATAAAGTGATTATTATAAGTTATTATTATAATGTGCTCCCATTTAGCACAGTGGTTCCTCAACCTTTGGGCCTCTCAAGTGTTTTGGACTTCAGCTCCCACAGTTCCTAACAGCTGGTAAACTGGATGGGATTTCTAGGAGTTGAAGTTCAAAACACCTGGAGGCCCAAAGTTTGGGGACCACTAATTTAGCAGATGTTACATTAATAAAGGATATAATAGTAAAAAAAAAAAAGCAAAACTAGAGCACATTTCATATATCATTATTTTCATTCTTAGATGTAGTTTTTGTTAGTTTATGACGATATGAAATAAAATACTGGCCAGGGTTCAACTCTTGCTGTCTTTATCATGCCATAATGACAAGAGTTTCTAAATCTGATCTGAATGACATTTATTTCTGTTATTACCAAATTAAGAGTAACCTGTACCCATCATATGTGAACTTATTTTAAACTATGCATTAAATTATAGTCACCTCTCCACATTTCCAGTTTTGACTTTTGCAGATGTGATTATTCTTGGATTTCATTAAAATATTATCTCTAGCAAATCTCTACGTCCTACACAGTAACTCTTGGAGCTTAAAGAGTAGGCAAAGAGTATGCATCCCATCTGTGTCCCTAACCCCAGCAAATGTGGAGGTTTGACTATACCAATTTCGTCTGTTAGCTTTAAGTTTCAAACTAATGCTTTCTTTCCTTTCCTCCCCACTTTAGCCATACCAGTAGACATTGCAAAGCAAAACCCAAATGTAGCTTTAATCCTTACTTCTTGTGGAGGCCATATTGGTTTTCTGGAAGGAATGTGGCCACGAAAGTGTACATACATGGACAGAGTCTTCAAGCAATTTATTGAAGCTGTGTTTGAGCATGGAGGCAACATCTTTAATCTATAGCAATTTCCAAAGCCATGATTACTGCACAGTGACATATGACATGTGATCAGGGTAACCAAGCTTAATGCACACAATTTAGCAAATAAACCAGCAAATGAATAAAAACCTTCCTTAGAAGCAGAAATATCATTTTGCTTAAGTACTTTGCAATATTAATACTATTTGGTTTTTATTTTAATTTACCTTCTAAGAATGACCTTAAAAAGCACTCTACACACATTAAATTGCACTTAACCAAAATCTTTAAGTAAACAGAAGATAATTACTCAGGTTTCTTTTTCTTTTTTCGGTAATTGACATGTAGGAATCCTGCATTAGATTACCTGTTCTCATTGCACTTAAAATTCAGAATTATGTTGTAAGTGGGCTTCTCTAACTGTACTCGATGAGAAAAATGATATAGATAAAATAAAACATTTAAAAATACCTAGTTTTAAAAGCCATTTTGAACTTTAGCCATGGACTGCAGAAGCACTGAACTTTGCACTTGTTCTATATGATAGGAATTTTATTTTCAATTTCTTCATTTTTCTTGATGCCATATGTCTTAATTTTTTAACATTGCTAATTACCTTACAACATTTATATTTATACCAGATGTTTTATGTTGAAATGAAGAATGGAAATAAACTACATTTTCCAGTAAACATCTTGCATTTCATATTTTACACTGCTGTGCAATGAATTGACTTGACTTAGGATATCTCTTGTTGTCCGAGTATAATGGCTTTCCAAGTTCTCGGAATATGCTTGTGCGTTTTTTTATGTGTGGAGGTTGGTGTACAGCTGATCAACAAACAGTCTTCACAGAGTGAGGGTAACAACCACTCTGGTTAACATGACAACTGTGATTCTCAATCTGTTGCAGCCTTCTTCCACCTCCGAGGCTGTTGTAACATGTATAATGTTTTCTTCCATCTGATCCACTGTTGAGGTCTTTGGATTTTGCTCGGTCTGGAACCTCCTCTGTGCCCCTGCCCCCTCCCAGGAGTACATGACTCTGGTGGTTCCCCCCTCAAGTTCATTGGAACATGCAAGCCCCCTCACCATGTCAAGGTGACAATCCATTGAGGGATTACTATGTAAACTGTGCTTAATATGGGGAAAACTCAATTGCAGTGTCAAGTACCATGGTCCCACTTGGAACATGACTGCTGTTTGTTATGTCTCATTCTGTTTCACAGGGAATGAAACTATCTGTGGAGTATTCTCAGAAACACGTCTTCACAATTTCAAGAATTGTTGAATGAATCCCTAAATTTTGTTGTTCATTCGTTGCCTGTTCTTTCCTTTCTTGTATTGCTGCAGTGATAACATCTTTCAATATTTTTTGCTTTAATCATTTTAATAAGTTAATAATTAACAATTAAATGCTTTCCAATTGTAATATTTTAAAGACTTAGCCCAAAGATTCCCTCCCCTCCCAATATAGGGAAAGATCATACAAATCATTTTTCTCTACCGAATCAGCAATGGCAGCTGATTCCTATATCACTGAACCTTTTCCAAATCTTAAAGGATCCTTCCAAGATACTAATCTTATATTGGGAATTTATTCCAAGAAAGCATGCCCTGTCTTTGTATTAGAAATTAAATACCCGTATTTACTTGAGTCTAATGTGCCATTGGATCTAATGTGCACCTCAATCTTCAAAACCCTGAAAGCAAAGAAAGTATTTACTTGTGAATGTAATTTGCAGCAGCAAAACGTACTCTCTTTGTAATTTGGTTTAAAAGGTGTGTGTTAGTGTTGCTGCCTGATTATAATCCATTCTTTAAAAACAAAAGAACACAAAAGTTTTCAGCAATGAAAAAAAAACCCTTGGGTGCATTTATGCTGTGGAATGAATTCACTTTAACAGCCCTGGCTCAATGTCATGTGTTCAAAGGGGTATAGTTTGGGATCATGGGGGCTGCCAAAAACTGCTAATGCCTCACCAAACTACAAATCCCAGGATTGCATTGCACTGAGCCATGGAAATTAAATTGGAGATAATGTCCTTCAAATAGGAGCGTCAGATGCTTCTGAAGCAGCTTCTCCCTTTGCTTTGGCTCAACCCTAAGATTACCATATCACGTGAATCTAATGTTCACCCTAATTTTTGGAAGATAATTTAGTCAAAAAGGTGACACTAAGATGTTGTGTAAATGTAATCCTTAATGTGGTGTATCATCCTGCAGCCATCTGCACAGAGTACCCTATCACTTTTGACATGATGGATGGGGAGCTAATCTAATCCTGCAACAACTGGTGTGTTCAAGGCATTGGACAATAAGTTTTACAACTATGGAATCCTATGTTGGTATACATGGATTCCATGCTAATCTAATCCTGCAACAACTGGTGTGTTCAAGGCATTGAACAATAAGTTGTGCAACTATGGAATCCTATGTTGATATACATGAATACCATGCTAAAACATGTAGCACCTTAGCACCTGTCTTTGCCACCTTTCAATCCTACATTAATAATCTGTCTTTAAAACACATGAACACACAGCAATGAGCGATCATCAGGTGAGCTGTGGAAAATTGAAACTTCCAGGAGGGGAGGGGGGAGAGTCTAGTGTGTTGAAGTATAAAAACCCTAAGAAACCTACCTCGATAAAGGCCCCCTTCCCACCCGTTGTCTACTTGGTCTCTCCCTCTCCATGCATTGGGAAGACCCGCCTCCCTTTCCCCAAGTAGAGACCTCCTCTTGCCTCCTGGGGATTCTGTGTGGGAAGTTTGGCCCAGCTCTATCATTGGTGGGGTTCAGAATGCTCTTTGATTGTAGGGGAACTATAAATCCCAGCAACTACAACTCCCAAATGTCAAGGTCCATTTCCCCTGAACTCCCATCTGCGTTCATATTTGGGCATATTGAGTATTCATGCCAAGTTTGGTCCTGATCCAACATTGTTTCAGTCCACAGTGCTCTCTGGATATAGGTGAACTACAACTCCAAAACTCAAGGTCAATGCCCACCAAACTCTTATAGTATTTTCTCTTGGTTATGGGAGTTCTGTGTGGGAAGTTTGTGTCTTTCTGCCATTCCTGCCAGGATATCTATGTTGAGTTCATCGAAACAGGCCCAGGTTTCACACTGAGTGCATAAATACATTTTAAAACATATTAACTATATGTATTACTGTGTTAGAGTGTCATTTTGGTTGGTGGTGTTGGTGGTGTGCCCCAGGATTTTGTAAATGTAAAAAGTGTGCCGCGGCTCAAAAAAGGTTGGGAAACACTGCCTTGTGTTATATTGCCAGAAAATCTGTTAGTACTGAAAAAAGGGGAAACCTTTTCCTTACCATCAACATCCTCAGCCTTCCTATCCTTGTTTATATCAGTCGCCCTCTAAACAGCAAATGTAAAAACTTTTGGAAAAAACAGCAAAATCAGAATTCAGAGTCTGTTATGCCACAGCTTTAAGGAAGACAATGGTGAAGCTTGTGTAGAAACAGTATGGTAATAAATGGGATCCTGAGTTCCCAACAAATGTCCTTTGATATTTTCCCTCTTTTCATCCAAGCACGGAAGATTCAGTTTTCTGCTAAAGCAGCCTATCAGAATGTAACTAACCATCTATAAATTGATAGATCTTCCGATAACTTCAATGCTTTCTATAGGTCAACTTGAGCATTACAGAAATTAACTGCTTACATGGTAAATCTCTATTGCAACAAAGAGGTTTAGTTCAGAAATAAACCAGAACTGACTCTCAGAAAGTAGACTTGCTATTTACATGATTTATCAAAATTTGCAAATGCGTGTAGCCAACATTAAGAACCACACAATGGTAGTTTTCTTCTCCCAGGAATTTTTTTCTGAACTATCTTCAGACTCATCATAAATGCACTGGTTTCTTTGTGCATAACAATAATGAAGTGAGGCTGAACTATGGACTCCCTACTCTGCCAGGTAAAGACATCCAGGTATGGAGGTGGATTACAAAATGCCACCATCTTTGCTAATTGGATATTTGCCACCAAGACTGCTTTCAATGTGACTTTCCAGCCCTCCATCCTTACCAATGTTGCCAAAAAGCTTCAAGCTAAACAAAGGAAAAGGGGGCAGAGCAAATGTAAAAACTTTTGGAAAAAAGAGAACTTTGCTAACTATGGTGTGCCTATGAGTAAATTTGTTCCAACAGCTTCCTTCCTTCCTTCTACACAACTAAGGCATAGGGACCACTTTTGACCTCTCATCGGGCAGCCAGTGTAAAGGACTTCATACAGAGGTACAAGGGGGGCTTTGCACAAGAGTAGAAGAAAGCAAACTCTTTCCTGTTCCTCTGCCTTGTGGTTATCAAGAGCTTTCAAGCCTTTTTGCTTTGTATTGTTTCAATAATAAAGCTTTATGGTCCTGACAGTTATTACATTAATCTGATTTTTCTCTTGTGTACCCCCCAAATAAGTTTGGCAAAAACGAAAGCAACACACATATTGATTTTTTTAAAAACATAGCAGGGTTTGGGATAGATGTAAGGATTCTCCAAACGGACTTATAAATAGCTCTGCTAAGAGCATTGACATAATAAAACTACAGCTGCTGGAAGTTTCCACTAATTCAGGACACACTGTCTCCCTGAGAAGTGCTTTGAAAGCAAATCTTCAAAAGGGAGCCTGTCTGACAATTTACTTCCCTGTTAATATGATGATTAAATGTTAAAAGACAAACTAAATTTGCTTGAAAAAAGCATTAATGAAGAACATGTTGACATATAGCCTCTATACAGCATTCTAAAACCAAAATACAATTGTAACATATTTTAATTGGAGGCAGCAGATTTAGCCCAAACAAATGGGCAAATGCTGTCCCCATCTTTAAAAGGGGAGGAAAAGGATGCCAACAATTGCCAGCCCGTCAGCCCGTCAGCCTGACATCAATACCAGGAAAGACTCGAGCAGATCATTAGACAGGTTGGAAGCACTTAGAAAGTAATGCCATGATCACTAAATGTCAACACGGGTTTCCCAAAAGCAAGTCATGCCAAATAAACCCTATCTCTGTTTTATTAATAGCATTACAAGTGTGCTAGATAAAAGGAATGCTGTGGATGTAGAATATTTTTTCTTTCAGTAAGGTGTCCTGTGATATTCTGGCAAACAATCTAACAAAATGTGTGCTAGAGCAATGCTATGGTAGTTGGGTAAACATGTATCTGCTTAACTAATTGAACACAAGGGTGCTTCCCAATGGCTCCTCCTCATTCTGGGGAGAAGGGACCCACAGGGGTCTGTCCTGGGCCCAACGCTAATAATTTTTATCAATGACTTGGATGATGGAACAGAAGTCATGCTTATTAAATTTGCAGATAACACCAAATTAAGAGGGGTATCCATTATCCCAGAGGATAGGATCAGAATCAAAACGACCTTAGCAGTTTGAACAGTTGGGACCAAAATAACAAACATAATTTCAACAGGGAGAATATAGGGTGTGATACACATACAGGGAAAAAAATGAAATGCAGATATAGGATGGGTGACAACTACCTTTAAACGGAGGAATGCGACCAAGCTTTCAGATTGTTGAAGCAGGCTGTCATTTCCCCTCCCGCATTAGGCCTGCCAGACCTAGAAAAGCCGTTCTACCTCTTTGCTGCAGAGCGAGAGGGTACAACGGTGGGTGTCCTTACGGAAAGATTAGGAACATGGCAGCGGCCGGTAGCATATTTGTCCAAACAGTTAGACACAGTAGCGAGAGGCTTGCCTCCTTGTCTCAAGGCCGTTGCAGCTTCAGTGGACCTAATTCGAGAAGCCACTAAGCTTACACTAGGGAAACCACTTGTCGACCGAGTTCCCCATCATGTAAAAGCATTGTTAGACACCAAGGGTCCGAGATGGCTCACGAATGAGAGACTGACAAAGTATGAGGGGATTCTGTGTGACAATCCGCTTGTTACCCTTGAGATGTGCCCTATGTTAAACCCAGCTACTTTGCTGCCAAGTCATTCAGAGCCCTCACAACATGAGTGCATACAAGTAATGGACCACATTTATTCCAGCCGCCCAGATTTGCGCGATTCCCCTTTGGAAAAGGTAGATTTAGCCCTTTACACGGACGGGAGCAGTTTTGTGCGGGAAGGGGTCAGATACGCCGGCTACGCAGTCGTCACGTGGGAGGAAGGGGTTTTGGAAGCAAATCCCCTGCCTCCGGGGACTTCTGCCCAGCTAGCCGAGCTGATTGCCCTGACTCGAGCTCTGGAACTGTCTGAGGGACAAAGGGTTGATATCTTTACTGATTCCTGTTATGCGTTCATAACGTTGCATGCTCACGGAGCACTGTACAGGGAAAGAGGCTTTCTGACGTCAGCTGGAAAGGCCATTAAGTATGCGGATTAGGTGATAGCTCTGTTAGACGCTGTTTGGAGACCCAAACGGGTTGCTGTTATGCATTGTAAAGCACATCAGAGGGGTAACGATCCGGTAGTCCAAGGGAACAGGCAGGCTGATTTGGCTGCCCGTGAAATTGCAATGCAGAAGCCAACTTCCGTAATGTTAAAAATCATAAGCTCAGGCCCTACAGTAGAAAGATGTCATTACACCAAGGATGAGGAGAAATGGGCCCTGGGCGAGAAGGGGGAGTGGCAGGAAAACTTCATCGTGATGCCAGACCACCGCGTTTTCATCCCTAAAGAGAAAGCGTGGCACATAGTACAACACTTTCATGAAAGCACCCATCTAGGTAAAGGTGCCCTGGCAGCCTTGCTCGAGAGGCAAATGTACATAAACTGCTTGCACAGTTTAACCGCCGCAGCTGCTCAGAGGTGCTGGACATGTGCAAGAAATAATCCACGAGAGGGACCCCTGAAAGCTCCAGGAGTTCAGCATCAAGGCTGCTGGCCGTTTGAAGCTTTGGTAACTGACTTTACAGAGATGCCACCCAGTGGTGGGTTCCGTTATTTACTGGTCTTCATTGATACTTTTACGGGATGGGTAGAAGCTTATGCTACCAGGACTGAACGGGCCACAGAAGTAGTGAAAGCCCTTTTAAAAGACATTATTCCCAGATTTGGAATGCCTTTGCAAATTGGCTCAGATAACGGCCCATCTTACGTACACCAAGTTGTGCAAGGACTGAGCAAATTACTAGACATCACATGGCGCCTTCACTGCGCTTACAGGCCCCAATCGTCCGCCAGGGCGGAAAGAGTTAACAGGACATTGAAAAACAGTTTGGCAAAGATTTGTCAAGAGACAGGACTGAATTGGAGACTGGCTTTGCCAATGGCTCTACTGAGAGTCAGGTGCACGCCTCACAAGAAAACAGGATTATCCCCTTTTGAGAGACTATACGGGAGACCCCCGTTAAACTTAAAGACTATAAATGGACTGTCTTTGGATAGCCACGTGCTAGGAGACCAACAGACATTGCAGCAAGTCCAGATGTTAGGGAGACAGTTAGAAAAACTGAGTCAATACACTGCAGATTTGCGACCACCATTCCCTACCACTCCTCTCCACTGTTTTTCTCCAGGTGACGAGATCCTAGTGAAGGAGTGGAACGTTCAACCGTTGCAGTCGAGATGGAGAGGGCCTTATGTCGTCCTGCTGGCCACGCCAACTGCTGTGAAAGTCGAGGGGATCCGTCCGTGGATTCATTATACGAGGGTGAAGCGAGCTCCGGCTGTTTGGGAGTCTTCCATCGATCCAGAGGACCAGCTAAAGATAAAAATCAGCAAAAGGCGTCAACATCCTATCTGAGGGACGACAAGGTCACTGAAGAAATCTCTACGGAGACCATCGGCCTGCAGCCAAGCAAACGTGACCCAACGGAACGTAGATGGAAAGTACCTAAGACTTTCTCCTTAAGGTGGTGGTTTGAGATATTAATGGGACATAGACACGAGAGAAAGCCACCTGCAGGAGTAAGAACTGTGTTTGGATACGTGACTTTGATTCTTGTACTATACATAACTGAGACACATGGAGGGTGGGACCAAAACCTGTTCCATAAGTTAATTACCAACATGACTCATGAACTTAGCCTCAATGACTGCTGGGTTTGTAGCCACGGGCCATCCAGCCACAAACAAGGATGGCCAGTCCTTCCAACCGCGCTGCTAACGTTGCAGGGCTGGAATGACACTATTTGTCAACAATCATATAACAAACACGGTGCAGACAAGGCTCAGTTCATGATCTCACATCGTCTCCCAGCGTTAGAAGCACCCCTGTGCTTCAAATGGGAGTCAGAAGATACTATATATGCTACAAGAAACAGAGAGGAGGGAAAGTATGAGCTATTTAATAGAGTTGAGCTGGGATCCTATCCAGCATGTAATTACACCATCACAGTACATGACCGCTACATGTCACATTGTGGCCGCAAGACAAAAGGAATTTGGACCTGGGGATGGAAATATTCAAATTGCACTCACATTTTGTATGGAAACCATCAGAAAGATGCATTAGTTAACTTAATGCAAGACATACCTGCTTGTCATACAGGTAATCAGTTGGAAAATCTTCCAGAAGGGTACTTATGGATTTGTGGCAGATGGGCGGGAAGATATTTGCCCATTGCATGGAATGGAATTTGCACCATAGGTACTTTGGGACCTGGAGGATTGAAAATGTACCCCAGAAAGACACCAGTTACCAATTTACACATGCATGTTCAAAAGAGATCAACCAACTCAATAGACAAATATGGATACAATATAGACCGAACATATCTCACTGAGACACAAAGGTTCCTGGCAGTCACAACACCAGGTTTGGGAGTGGCATGGAATATAAGACAACTACGTGTGTTATCTTATGAATTGGAACAACTGGCAAATGATACAGCCAAAGGGACAAGTGATTTGCAGATAGAAGTTAATTCTCTGGCTGGAATGGTATTACAACAAAAATTGGCCCTGGATTATTTGTTGACAAAACAAGGGGGCCTATGCGTTTGGCTAAATACCACGTGTTGTCATTATATTAACATGACAGGAGATATTGAGGTAGATATGAGAAAGATTCAGCAAGTTGCTAATCAAGTTCAGAAGTCTTATGAAAATTCAGAAGATTTCTGGGGATTTCTGACCAGTTGGTTGCCAGATCTGAAATGGTTAAAGTCCTTAATAATGCTAATTCTTGTGATTTTCTGTTCTGTAACAATCATTCTTTGTTGTTTGCCAATTTTATTGAGATATTGCAGCTTTGCAGCACGACAGACAGTCAAGGCAGCGAAAAATGTAAGAAAAAGGGAGAAACGGGACTGGAAAATGGATTGGGACAATCCTTAAGCTATAAAATCAGGTTGTGCAAATGATTTTAGTGGCCAGAAAATCATTTACAAAAAGAAATGGAGGAATAAAGGGGAAATTGATGCTTTTAGCAGAAACAATGTCAGGAGAAAGTGCTGCTCAGTATAGGCTTTAGAATAACAGGGTAGCTTGCCAAGTAATAATGACGAGAATAAGCTACTCTGATTGGTACAAAGGCACAAGCAGTGATTCGCCAAAGAACATCATGTGCCTCTTAGATAAAAGCGGCCCTGATTGGCCCAATGTTAGCCAACGTGCGTTTGTTTACAATGTTCCTGAATGGGTAGATAGCGCGCATGGCAACTGAAGGCTTCTCTCTGTGTGAATGCTGGGGAGAAGTGGCATAGACTTGTAACAATTTGGGAACACGCTGCATCAGAGCAGATAACATAGCCTGAGAATCAGAATTAATACCTACGCCATGCCTTTTAACAAATAGGAGTGAGATGCTAGAGAATGCTTTGTTTAATTGGATAATAAAATAAGTTCATGAGTGCCAGCCAGTAACAAGGCATGAAGGAGGGCGGGACAACGGGGTTTGTCGCCATTGCTTGTATAAAATCTAAGTGTGGAGATTGTTCGGGGCTCTTGCCCTTTAGCAGCTAGTTCTGCCGGGCTGAACCCGTCAGCTGATGTCCTGCAATAAAGTTTGGCTTCATTGAACCGTAGTAAGAATTGTCGCGTTGTTCATCCGCCCCTGTGCTCGCACGGAGACGCCGCCTGAGGTAAAAGTTACTGCCTAAGGAGTTTTGGGACTCCAAATTGCCGCTACACCTGTGGCAGCTGAAAAGGCCAATGTGATTCTAGACTGCAGAGTATACTTGAAAGTACGTATTGAAGATAGAGCTTGCTTTCCACTGCTCCAGAAACTGAGGTACAGAGGAATTGATTTAAACTACAGAAAAAGAGACTCAGCCTAAACATTAGGAAGAACTTTCCTGATACAGTTTGACTAGAATAGGATGCTTCCAAGTATGGTGGGATTTCTTTCTCAATAGGGTTTTAAACAGAGGCCACTGACCATCTGTTAGGAGTGCTTTATGAAATTCTGCATAGTAGGGGGTTGGACCAGATGGCCCTGGTGGTGTCCTTTAGTTCTATGATTTTCTGAAATGAAAATCATTTCTATTATGCATAAAACATAATATTCAAAGATAAAATAGAGCCTTAATTTCTTGGGAGATATTTTAAGAAAGTTAAGGAATTGGTTTCTTGTTGTGATAAGAAATATAATTCAGGCAAGAAATGTAATTCGAAGTGGAAGGGTTTAGAACAGTCTGGGATACCAGGTACATAGAGAATGGATGAGACAAACCTGAGAAGTGAAAACGTATTAAACTACATATTGAGATCTGTTTTTCTTCTCAGTTCTTGGCTTTTTTCGCGAATGAAGATTCAGGAAGGACTCATCCCACGCTCTCTACAAGCGTTGATGATCGGGGGGGGCTTGAAAGTGATATCGGGGATATACAGTACATGCTTTCTCTACTGCAGGGCTGTCCAACTGGCGGCCCCCGGGCTGTATATGGCCCCCCAGCCCCTTCCCCACGGCCCCCTACCCTCCTGCAAAATATCTGCTTTTTAAGATTTTTTTTTAAAAAAAATTAAAATATTTTTGGAATGTTTTTTTGAATATTTTTTATTTATTTTTTTCGCGACGGGGGTGTGAGGGGCGGGGCAGGGAGGAGCAGGCTCTCTTCCTCCTCCTACTACTTCCCTCCCTCCCCCCTCCCTCCCTCCTTCTTTCTCTCTTTCCCCCTTTCATTCCTTCCCCCTTCCACCACCTGAAGGAAAGAGGGAAGGATAGAGTGCACGAGTGAGAGGGGGCGTGGCCAGAGCGAAAAAGGGGCAGGGCTGAGTTCGAGCACGGGGGTGCTCATCCACTCCCTTTCCGGCTTCCTCCTCTTCTGAGGCTTCGTGCCAAGTTTGGTCCTGATCCATCATTATTTGAGTCCACAGTGCTCTCTGGATGGAGGAGAACTACAACTCCCAAACTCAAGGTGCAGTACTTTCTGTTGCTCTCATGAGAGTTTAGGTTTGATTCAACATGGCTGAGGAATGAATTTGATTGTGTTTTCCCCTTATGGCAGAAGGAGATTGGACTGGATGGCCCTTGGAGGTCTCCTATTCTAGGAACCCATTGTAATTATTATTATTATTATTATCATCAGAGGCTGAATGGTCATCTGTGAGGAATGCTTTGATTGTGTTTTCCCCTTATGGCAGAAGGAGATTGGACTGGATGGCCCTTGGAGGTCTCCTATTCTAGGAACCCATTGTAATTATTATTATCATCATCATCATCAGAGGCTGAATGGTCATCTGTGAGGAATGCTTTGATTGTGTTTTCCCCTTATGGCAGAAGGAGATTGGACTGGATGGCCCTTGGAGGTCTCCTATTCTAGGAACCCATTGTAATTATTATTATTATCATCATCATCATCAGAGGCTGAATGGCCATCTCTGAGGAATGCTTTGATTGTGTTTTCCCCTTATGGCAGAAGGAGATTGGACTGGATGGCCCTTGGAGGTCTCCTATTCTAGGAACCCATTGTAATTATTATTATTATCATCATCAGAGGCTGAATGGTCATCTGTGAGGAATGCTTTGATTTTGTTTCCCCTTATGGCAGAAGGAGATTGGACTGGATGGCCCTGGTCTCCTATTCTAGGAACCCATTGTATTATTATTATTATTATTATTATTATTATCATCATCAGAGGCTGAATGGTCATCTGTGAGGAATGCTTTGATTGTATTTTCCCCTTATGGCAGAAGGAGATTGGACTGGATGGCCCTGGATGGCCCTTGGAGGTCTCCCTATTCTAGGAACCTATTGTATTATTATTATTATCATCATCATCAGAGGCTGAATGGCCATCTGTGAGGAATGCTTTGATTGTGTTTTCCCTTATGGCAGAAGGAGATTGGACTTGATGGCCCTTGGAGGTCTCCTATTCTAGGAACCCATTGTAATTAATATTATTATTATTATTATCATCATCAGAGGCTGAATGGTCATCTGTGAGGAATGCTTTGATTGTATTTTCCCCTTATGGCAGGAGATTGGACTGGATGGCCCTGGATGGCCCTTGGAGGTCTCCTACTCCAGGAACCTGTTGTTGTTGTTATTATTATTATTATTAGCAGAGGCAGAATGAATATTATGCTTTATCATTCAGGGTTATAGGCCTGTGTGGAAGGGCCCTGGCTTCTTATTTGACTTCCTTTCCACACATCTGAATAATATCCCATGTTATTTGCTTTAAACCAGATTATATGAGTGTGGACTCCGATAATCCAGTTCAAAGCAGGTATTCTGGGTTATATGGCTGTGTGGAAGGGCCCTGAGTCCACACTGCAATATAATCCAGTTCAAAGCAGGTTTTGTGGGGTTTCCTGCCTGGATATTCTGAGTTATATGGCTGTGTGAAGGGCCCTGAGTCCACACTGCAATATAATCCAGTTCAAAGCAGGGACTGGGACTTGAGACTGGGATTTTGGTGTTCATCTCTATCTCCAAGTCAAAGCCCCGGTGTCCTCCACAGACACCTCCAAGGCGGGAGAGGGCGGAGCCGGGAGGGGTGGGGCAGGGGTGGAGCCAGGGAGGGGCGGAGCCTGGGCGGAGGCGGGAGGGGCGGGGCAGGGGTGGAGCCAGGAGGGGGCGGAGCCTGGGCAGAGCCGGGAGGGGCGGAGCCGGGGTGGAGCCAGGAGGG
The DNA here is from genome assembly GCA_030556195.1 of Anolis apletophallus. Taxonomy (NCBI): domain Eukaryota; kingdom Metazoa; phylum Chordata; class Lepidosauria; order Squamata; family Anolidae; genus Anolis; species Anolis apletophallus. Next base: position 81,842,439 of record JARBWK010000007.1, on the reverse strand, counting down.
GCGGAGCCGGGGCGGAGGCAGACCCTTCGGCCCCCAGGTCATCAGTAACTGGAATTCCGGCCACAGGTCCGGTAGAAGTTGGACAGCCCTGCTCTACTGGATGTGCATTTCCGTGATTTTTTCCACATAGGATTAAGGCTTGTGTTTGATATTTATGTACAGTGTTTCTCTGCGTACTATGCCTTATAGGACTGTATTATTTTGTGGTTATTAATCCTGGATTCTGGGCCACGGGGGCATTGTCCCTCAGGGCAGTTCTTGGTGTAGCTGCACTGACTTGTGCCATACCCAGCAGCGTGGGGGACCAGGAGTATTTAGCCTCGACAGTATTGGTATATATATATTATTATTATACCACTTCCACATGGTCTGGACATTTGTCCCTTAGATGCATTCATATATTGCTTTGGTTTTTTTGCTACTTGTGTGCTCTAGTGTCTTTGACGCTCTTTGTCAGACCCTTCGGTTGTGACCTGTTTGGCATGGGAGGCCCTACCAGTGGCTATTATGCCACCGCCAGCATAGCTCACAACTTCACTAGGGCATGCAAGCCTCTCCCCCCAAGACAAGGGGGCGCCAACTGAGAGGATTTTTTCTCAGTACTGTATAGTCAAATCAAGATTCAACAGCAGGGAAAATAATAACCTCATTAAAGAGAAAACTGAGGCCCCTTCCACATAGCTGAATAAAATCCCACATTTTCTGCTTTGAACTGGAATATATGGCAGTGTGGACTCAGATAACCCAGTTCAAAGCAGATATTGAGATTTTCTGCCTTGATATTCTGTGCTATATGGCTGTGTGGGACCCAGAAACTCATTTAGCTCGAGGAGTTACACTTCATCTTTTAATTTTACATAAAAATATGCCAAATCTTTCTCGAATTCTTTGTCTAGCATTGCTCAAAGAACAATGCTATGCTATGCTTTTGACCTATAATTCTTTCTCTAAGGACCGGAAGGATTAAAATATTCCCATTTTAATTGCTTGTATGAGCCAGAAAATGAATGTATGTTATTTTAGATTAACCTATTTTATAAAATCTTTCTGTAAGAAGCAACATTTGCAAAAATGCCCTCGAAAGCACCTTAATTTTTCTGTTAGTGCAATCAGCCCTACCTTACCCTGGATTCCCTGTCCAGATACATTACACTGCTGTCACACTCAGTGTTTAAACTTTTTAGTCCATTATAATTTGCCCTGCCCACAATGTTTGATTTCTGTCTTTTAATAGTTGTGATTTTATATTGTTGATGTGCTATTTATTATGGTTTTGTTTTTTTTTTTTTACATTTTATTGCTGTGTTTTATTATTGATGTGTTGTATTGCTGGGCTCGGCCTCATGTAAACCACCCCGAGTCCCCTTGGGGAGATGGTGGCGGGGTATAAATAAAATTATTATTATTATTATTAATAGGCTAAAACCAGCACTTTGAATTGTGCCCGGTACTGGCAGCCAGTGGAGCTGACACAACTGGGGGATTGTGTACTCCCTGCATGCCACTCCTGTGAGCAATCTGTCTGCCGCCCGTTGGACCATTTGAAGCTTTTGAACAGTCTTCAAAGGCAGCCCCACGTAGAGCGCATTGCAGTAATCTATCCGGGATGTAACCAGAGCGTGGACTACCGTGACCAAGCCTGACTTCCCAAGGAACGGTAGTAGCTAGCGTACAATAATCAGCAAGAATGGGGAAAAAAGACAAAACATTACCACATTGGGTACATCTACACTGTGGAATTAATGCAGTTTGGCACCACTTTAACTGCTGTGGCTCTATGCTATGGAGTCATGGGAGTTCTAGTTTCACAAGGCCTTTAGCCTCACCTGCCAAACAGCGCTGGCGCCACCCCAAATCACAACTCCCAGTATTCTATAGCACTGCGCCACAGCAGTTAAAGTGGTGTCAAACTGCAATAATTCTACAGTACAGATGCACCCATAGTGCCCCTTCCTACCCCCATCAGCACACAAAAGTTCAGTATCAGTGGACTGGGGAGCCACTCCTGTCTAGGCATTGTTGTTCTTGCTGTATTGAAGCCTTGGCTTCTTGTCCATGCTACAGCACTTTGCACAATCTCCAGCACAGAGGCTTTTCTCTTCTACGCATGCGCATAAGAGGCGGCATGTCAGGTTCTCCGCGGCTCCAACTTCCGGAGGATTGTTGGGGAAGAACCAAGAGGCAATGACAGTCAGGTGTTCGGACGCGGAATGAAGCCATGCAGCGCCAAAGAGATAGAGCAAGATAGTAGTCGCACATACACTTCAGGTTCTGCAGTGCAGTACTTACAATTTATTTAGGTATTTACCTATATGTTTTAAAAGGTTTAATGTATGTATTTCATAAGCCTACTTTAAATGCTGTTTTAGTTGCTTATTGTTGAAGGCATCGAATGAAGGGGGACTTCACAACAGGCATCCATTCAATGCCAAATACAGCAATAAATGATAAAAGCAATTAAAACATAAAATTACCAAAACATTGTTTACATCACGCAGGCTTGACATCATAGTCCAGGTCGGTCTGTTGTCATTCACACAAATTGAGACTAATTCTGAAATTGCTGCTTCTACAGTTTGGCAAGCTATTTAATTTCAGCAGACTGAAAACCAAAACCATGGTCACAACAACACCTGTTATAGAACTCCAATATGCTGATGATAACGTTGTCTATGCTTGAGAAGGACATGATTTTAAAATGTGATTTTTCTAATGACTGCAAGTCCCAGAAGCTCTAGATCAGGCCTGGGCAAACTTTGGCCCTCCAGGTGTTTTGGACTACAACTCCCACAATTCCGGCTGTTAGGAATTGTGGGAGTTGTGGTCCAAAACACTTGGAGGACCAAAGTTTGCCCAGGCCTGATCTAGATCTACAAACCGCTCTAAACATCTTTACAGAAGCATACAAAAAGCTCATCTCCCATTGAATATCAAGAATACCAAAGTGCTCTTCCAGCCAATCCCTCTGCAATGCCAGAAGTACAGCTTAATGGTGTAACATTAGGAAATGTTGACCATTTCCGCTACCTTGGCAGCCACCTCTCCACAAAAGTCAACATTGACACTGAAATTCAACACCGCCTGAGCTCTGCGAGTGCAGCATTTTCCCGAATGTTTGAGGACCGGGACATCTGCAAAGATACCAAGGTGCTTGTTTACAAAGTGACTGCCTCACAACCCTGTATATGCCTGCAAAATGTATGAAAGAGCTGAAATAGTTGTTTAATAAAATGCCTTGCACATGTAGTGCGGCTGAGGGGGAAAAAGATGGGGCTTGAGGCTGTTAGGAATTGTGGGAGTTGAAGTCCAAAGTTTGCCTATGCTTGTTCTATAGACCCCATGGACCCACTGCCAAGGGACTCTACACTTGGAGGGCCACCATACTCAGACAACAAGGGATCGCCTAAGTAAGTAATATATACACAGTGTGTGTGTGTGTGTGTGTGATCCCTAAGGTGATCCCTTGTATCCCAAGGATGATGGTCCTCCAATTCCAGGTTCTTGGTGGTGGGTCCGTAGGTGGCTGTGGAGCCCTATTCTTGATCTGCATGTTTTCCCGCATTGAGGACGTCGGTTTCCAGGTGGAAGGCAGTCCCAGTCGGGGTTGGCTTGACACGCTTTCCTCTTGGCATATTTCTCCCTTTTGTCCTCCATTTGTATCTCTGAATTCTGCAGCACTGCTGGTCACAACTCACCTCCAGTTGGACCTCTCAAGGGCCAGGGTTTCCCAGTTCTCAGTATCTATGCCGCAGTTTTTAAGGTTGGCTTTAAACCCATCTTTAAATCTCTTTTCCTGTCCACCAGCATTACATTTCGTGTTCCTGAGTTGGGAGTATAGTAACTGCTCTGGGAGACAGTGATTGGGCATTTGGACGTGGCTTGTCCAGGGCAGTTAATGGTGTAGAAGCATCGCTTCAGTGCTGGCGGTCTTTGCTTCTTCCAGCACACAGACATTTGTTCCCCTGCTTTCCGAAGAGATTTGCAGAACTTTTCAGAGGCAACGCTGATGGAATCGTTCCAAGAGTTGAGTGTGATGTCTGTAGACAGTCCACGTTTCAGAGGCATATAGCAGGGTTGGGAGGCAATAGCTTTATAAACAAGTACCTTGGTATCTTTGCGGATGTCCCGATCCTCAAACACTCTCCGCTTCATTCGGAAAAAGGCTGCACTCATGGTGGTGTTGTATTTCAGTGTCAATGTTGACTTTTGTGGAGAGGTGCCTGCCAAAGTAGCAGAAATGGTCAACATTTTCTAACGTTACACCATTAAGCTGCATTTCTGGCATTGCAGGGGGATTCGCTAGTGACTGCTGGAAGAGCGCTTTGGTTTTCTTGATGTTCAATGAGAGGCCGAGCTTCTCGTATGCTTCTGCAAAGGTGTTTAGAGTGGTTTGTCGGTCTTCTGAATGCGCACAGACAACATTGTCATCGGCATACTGGAGTTCTATAACAGTTGTGGCTTTGGTTTTGGCTTTCAGTCTGCTGAGGTTAAATAGCTTGCCATCTGTCCGATAGATGATTTCCACTCCGGTGGGAAGCTTCCCATCAACAAGATGAAGTATCATATTGATGAAGATGGAAAATAAGGTTGGGGCAATCCCCGTTTGACACTTTAAATGGGTCACTTTGGGAGCCCTTGCTGTCCAAGACTGCTGTCATCATGGAGGAGCCGCAAGGTGTTCACAAATTTGTCAGGGCACCCGATATTTTGGAGGGTGGCCCAGAGAGCACTGTGATTCACCATGTCAAATGCCTTTGCAAGGTCAATACATATATGTAATGAGTGTGTATGTGTATGGAACAGGCCGGGGCAAAGTTGGGGCCTTCCTCCAGGTGTTTTGGACTTCAACTCCCACCATTCCTCACAGCCTCAGGCCTCTTCCTTTTCCCCTCAGCCGCGGCAGGGGAAAAGGAAGAGGCCTGAGGCTGTGAGGAATGGTGGGAGTTGAAGTCCAAAACACCTGGAGGAAGGGCCCAACTTTGCCCAGGCCTGCTATGGAAACTTTTTCCCATTGACTCTGCTCCCACTCACATGGGAGTGCTGCGAATGACAACCGGAAATGGCTGTTCGGTGTAGTCTGTTTTGGTTGCCGCAGCCCTTGGGAGCGGCAGTGATAAATACCCGGATGTTGGGAGGCGTTCTGGTCGTTCGCTTCCTTTTCCACTCCGAGCGTTCTTCAGAGGCACCGGCCGGGTGACAGGCAGGCAGGCAAGAAGGAAGAGCCGGCGCGAGGGCGGCAGTGCGCGTGCGAGAGAGAGAGAGAGAGAGGAAGGGGGGCTGCGCGCGCACACACTCGTTCGTTCGCCCACTCGCTGAGGAAGCGACTTTTCTTGTTGTCGTCGTCGTCCCTCGCTCGCTCGCGCCCCTCAAGAGCCAGGCGCTTCCTTCTAAGGTCAAAGAAGAGAGAGGCCTGCTCTGCTTCTCTACCCAGCTCGGGAGGGGTAGGTAGGTATTAACATGGAAGGAAATCTACAGAGGCTCCGGCCTCCCTCCTCCTCCTCCCACTTCCTTATGGGGCCTCCCTCAGAGGATAGGAATCGATTGTATTCTATTTACAGTAGACTCCCCGTTAACTGGAACTCTCCAGCAACCGGCAAAAAGATTGGAAGACATAACACTTGAATTTATATATATATAGATATAGATATACACATATACTGCAAAACTTTTATTCATTTGTTTTAATTGCTTTATTTCAATATGAACATCATCAAGTCAATTTATGGCCTGTTATCGTATGTGCTGGATAGGCCTATGTTTTCATAGTAACTCTCAAGCAACCAGAAACTGCATGTATCCACCAATGGGGTGCTGGGTAACTGAGAGCCTCCTGCAGAGCTTTCCAAACTTTTCATGTTGGTGACAGGCTTTTTAGACACGCACCCTTCCGCAACACAGGAATTCGGTTTTACTGGCAAACCGGAGGTTAACCCAGGCCTGGCTGTTAGGAATTGTAGGAGTTGTAGTCCAAAACACCTGGAGGGCCAAGGTTTGCCCAGGCCTGGGTTAAACCAACCCCTTATAAGAGTTTCATAGAACAGTGTTTCTCAACCAGTGTGCCGTGAGCGATCATCAGGTGTGCCGCGAGAAAATCTTTCTGCCCCCCTTCCTTCCCCCCTCTTCCTGCCGAACTCCTGCTGCTTGGGGGAGGGGGAGGAAGGGCCGGGCGGCAGCGAAGAAAAAGAAGGGGCCGGGGCGCCGCCTCCCGGCCGTTTCCCCAGCCAGCCATGACTCCCACCATGACTCTCGCCCCTCGCTCGCTGAAGCTGCGCAGAGGAGGAGCCCTGCCCACGGAAGCCCATCCACCGCTCATGCTCCTCCTCTGTGGGAGAGCTGAAGCCGGGGGAGGGGGCTCACACAGCTTTGCCAGCCTTGAGGGGCAGTGCCAAGCCAGCAGTGGCAGAGCCAGCGCAATGCTGGCTTGGCACTGCCCCTCAAGGCTGGCGGCTGTGGGAGAACTGAAGCCAGGGGAGGGGGGCATGGCACGGCCTGGCTCCTCCCTCTCCCGGCTTCGCACTCCCAGAAACTGCTCCCAGCAGGCCACCATCCCCCAGCCGTTCTTTACTGTGTTAGAGTGTCACTTTGTGTCATTTTGGTTGGTGGTGTGCCCCCGGATTTTTTTAATGTTAAAAGTGTGCCGCAGCTCAAAAAAGGTTGGGAAACACTGTCATAGAAGATCGATACATAGATAGATAATTGGAAAGATAAATAGAGATGATAGAAAGAAAGATATGCATTATACATCTATGCAGGCAATTCCCAAGTTACAAACAGGGTTGGCTCAGTAGGATTGTTCTTAAACTGAATTTGTATGGAAGTCAGAACAGGTACAATTTTTAAGTTTAATTCCAGCCATATACATACACACACACACACACACACACACAAGTAACGGTAAAAGTTTCCCCTTGACATTAAGTCTAGTGATGTCCGACTCGGGGGTAGTGGTGCTCATCTTCATTTCTAAGCCAAATAGCCGACATTGTCTGTAGAAGCCTCCAAGGTCATCTGACCAGCATGACTGCATGGAGTGTCCTTACCTTCCCGCAGAAACAGTATATATTGATATACTTACATTTGCATGTTTTCGAATAGCTAGGTTGGCAGAAGCTGGGGCTAAAACAACAGGAGCTTACCCTGTCTAGCAGATTCAGACCACCAACAAGTTGGTCAGCAAGTTCAACAGCTCAGCACTTTAACCCACTGCGCCACTGGGGGCTCATATATCTCGCACGCATGCACACATGCATGTATGTTTTGGGTAGCATAAGGAAGAGTTAACACCCCTGTGATGTTTATTTTGCTGTGTGCCCCTGTTCAGAAGATTTCGCCTCACTTTCTGTTCCAGTGATAATTGGATTTTGAAGAATTTGGCTTGTTTTGGAAACACGGATTGGTGAAAAAGCTTCAGTAGAGACTCCTTTCCCCCATGATTACTCTTTCAGGAGTGAATTTCTCTTCAAAGGAGTAGATTTTTCTCCCTTCCTGTTGTCTCAATCCAGTTTTAACTATGGGTCATGTGTAAGTCAAATGTTTGTAACTCGGGCACTGCCTGTACATAGTTTGAGCATGTCAGTCCATGCTGTGGTTTGTTGGGATATCCAGCTTGCCACTGTTTTTTTGTGTGCTATTGTTGCTAAAATTCAATAAACCATGGCTTGAGACTGGTTTGTATACTAAGTTTTGGTGATGTCAGAAGGCTTTAATAGCTAACATTTCTTACTGTGCTGCCCTTTGCATGCTAATGGTAAGGATATCTGGGAATTGCAGTCCACCAGTCTGAAGGACACATTTTGCCTCTTCTTCCCTTTCTTAACCCAAATAGGTTCCCTGTTGTGTAGGTGTGCTGCAAAGCAGCTTTATATAATACCCTGAACTCAGCATTGTCCTTCATATGCTTTATATGCACTGGATTTGAATCCCCTAACCAATTATCAACTTATATGGAAGGTTAAGATCAACACATGCTGAAATGTGTAGGCTACATATTTAATTATCAGGTTTTAAGAGAATTAGCAAACTAGTTTGAAATATAACTTTAAAATGTGTCTTCAGATAATTAAACTTGGGGATATGTGTAAAATAGTTATCATATGAGTAATATTTGTTTCTGTGTTTATAGGAGATATATAACGCTCTCTTTGGATGCAAATGTTTGAGGAATGTGTTTTTCACAGATCATAACATTTCTTCTACTGAGACAAGGTGCACTTATAAAACAGTACCTGTGAGTAAGCTAAACCATTGCATCAACATTTGTATTTAATTTCTTATTTATGCAGAAGTAGTAGGAAAGACTGTAGAAATGACATAATACTTGTCTTTTTCAGAGATGGCAGCACAGAAAAGAAAATCTGTGCAAGTTGAACCTCCTGCTAAGCGGCAGAAATTGGATAAGAATAGTAAATTGGTAACAAGTAGAAAAGACAAAAAATCTCTCACTGGCAAACATGTATCTGATAAAAATACGGTGTTGAAGAAAAAATTGCGTAAAACAGCTACCAAAACTGACCAGTCATTTGTCAACAAAAGCAGTTCTTCTGTACGCTGTTCCCAAAATAAACGAGCACAGGACTCTAAGCAGGCTTTAAATGAATTGAAAAAGAAAACTGGTAAACCATGTATGAAAAGAACATCTCTAAAACCTTTCGGTAAATTATCTCCTACAAAAATATCACAGAGATCTTCCAAAATAAGCCATAATAACCACCTCAACTCTACAAGGTCCTTGCCTAAGATTTGTTCTAAAAGGAAGAGAAAACTCAGTGCTGTCAAAAACAAAACTTGTCATGAAAGCAAGAAGCAAAAGAAGTCACCTGCTGATACAAAAAAGTGTCTTACTGAAACTCTGCATAAGAAATCCTCAGTGTTGCCCATTAAAACTACTCACAAGAACCAGTGTTCAAAAACAAAAGCGATGAAGGAAAACTTGAGAAAAGAGAGAACTAGTAAAACTGATAAAGTTCTTAAAAGTAGCAATGATGATTTAGAGGCTCAGAATTCCAAAAAGTCTTGTGGGGAAAACAACACTTTTCAAAGCAATGAAGCAACACGGACTAAAACCTTTGATAGCAAAAAGCCTTGTGATATTAACCAGGAAAGAAGAACCACAAGGTCAATGGTTACTAATTCTAAAAAAAGTTCCACTAGAATTAAACATAAACAAGATCAGTTACATTTCACAAAAACCAAGCATGTGTCTCAGAAAGAGATGCAGGAGCATCCTAAATTACAATGTAGTACTTCATGTGACGAGCTTCAAACTCGAAGATCACTAAGACTGAAGCCATCGGTTAATGTACGATCATTGCAGAGTGGGAAAAATAAAGGACACGTTTCTATTAGGACACAGAGCACACAAATGAAAAAACAAGTCCCAAATATTAAAAAATCTCTCCTGCAGAAAGTGGAACACAAGCTTTTGAAAAACGATGACTGCAGAGACAAAGGAATTAAAGTATTAAGTTGTGAGAAAAAATCTGCCATAGATTCTAAAACCAGTGATTTCTCTACATCACAAGATAAGCAAGAAGAATCAGGAAATCTAAACAACAATATCAAAGAATCTAGAAATAAATTTGCAAACACAGTTTCTAGCACTGTAACATCCTCTTGTGGTGTGAAAAGTAAAGAAAAGCAAGTGATGCATAGAAATGGAAAAATCAGTGTAAAAGGTAAGAGAGTGTTGCCAGCATCTTTGAGTCCAAAACCTGCTTGTCAACCAGAGGATGCAACGAAAACCAAAAAAAATAGCATTCTTGCACTGTGTGAGGAAATTGCAGGTGAGATTGAGTCAGACACAGTGGAGGTAAAAAGAGATTCTCCTGAGCATGGAAAAGAAGAGGAGCGAGAGAGAGTAGAGGAGTCGCCACAAACTGCAGTATCTGCTGAAGAAATGAATCAGAATTCTCAACGTAAACAATTTTTCCCCAGCAAAAAAGGAAAATCTGTCAAATGTACTGTGAATGGCAGACATAGTGCTGCAAACAAAAACTCTAAATGGACGAAAATAAAGTTAAAAAAGATTAATCATGTGAGGCAAAGCATCTCAAATTCCCAAAGTACTCCCAAACTTGGTATTTTAAAACATAGCATTCCAGTGAGAGAACAAGGAAGAACTGCAGAAATACACCTTCCAGAAGAAAGCCAAATAAAATTGATACAGTCACAAAACAATGATAATGCAGCATGTGATCAAAATTTGGTTGCCGCTTTCCCTGAAGGAGGCCAGATTAAAGATAAGATGTCCCATGATGAACTGTCTGTACGGGGTATGAAAAATGAATTATTGGAGGCAACGCCTTGTCCTGAACTAGCTCCAGATGAGGTAATTAATTGTAATATAGCCTTATGAAGGTATATGTAATATTAAGGTTGAGGTATTTCAGTATGTTCCCTATTTTTATATTAGCAAATTTACTAATATTTCCTAACTATAATAATTATGAGTACAGTATAATTATAATACATTTTACTATGATATTAGATTGAAGAGTCATATTTGAGATCTAATTTATGCAGTAATTGAATATGTGCTTGTGAACTAGTTTTAGCGTCCCTACTGCTGCTTTTTTTCGAAGAAACTTTAAGATGTTCGAATCAGTTTTCCAGTGATAAAATATGCATTGTTGCTCTCAATCATTTAACTCAATTTACAATTCAGCAGAAACTCCCCAGAGCTGATTCTCTAAAGGAAAGTCAAATGACTCTACAAACCCCTATTAGTGTACAAATACAGAACTCAGCACCAAGAGACAAATGTAGGTGGCTGTTCAAAAAGTTGCCCCAAGATATCACCTGCAGGTATCTGTAATTAAATATAAGATTGGGGTTTTTAAAATTTAGAACAGAATAACAGGTTTTTGATTTCATGGGATTTACTTTGCTTTGGGTAGACCTTCAAAATGAGGTGTAAAATTAGTTGAAGAGTGTGTCTGCAGTGGTTAGTGACTTTCTATATCCTAAATCAGGGGTCCCCAAACTTTTTAAACAGAGGGCCAGGTCACAGTCTCTCAAACTGTTGGGAGGGCTGGATTATAATTTGAAAAAAAGTGAATGAATTTCTATGCACACTGCACATATCTTATTTGTAGTGCAAAAACACTTAAAACAATACAATAATTAAAATGAAGAACAATTTTAACAAATATAAACTTATTAGTATTTCAATGGGAGGCGTGGGCCTGCTTTTGGCTGATGAGATAGGATTGTTGTGTGCTTTCAAGTCATTACAGACTTCGGTTGACCTTGAGCGAGGGCCAGGTAAATGACCTTGGAGGGCCATATCCGGCCCTCGGGCCTTAGTTTGAGAGGACCCCTGTCCTAAATGTCTGTCAGATAATTTAATACACACTTATACTAGCCAGTATAGGTTCACAAAGATAGTGTCAAAGGCAAACAAGTCTTATTTTACAGATAGAGAAGACTGTGGGAAGATATAATTAATACAAAGCAAACCATAGTAGAACCCCTTTTGATCTATTATATATAATGCAGAAACCTGCACTGATATTGAAAATATTTTAATTAATAGGAATAATTAACTTGAAGTATTTAATTCCCCTAGGCATTTTGTCAGCCAGTATTGGGTGTATTGGCATTTTTATGGGCATGTATAAGACTTTAATTTGTCCATATTTCAGCATATGATGAAGCAGTAATTTAAATTGTATATTCTGATTTTTTTCAGAGTTTCAACTTGCAGTTGGAGTTAAGTCCAGAAAATACACCAGTGAAAACAATTGCTGGACAATTGTTAGCAAAACAAGTCATAAAAAATACAGCGGAAATCAAATCTGCAGGTGAATATTAATTTTTTGCATTTTTATAATTCCGCTTTTGCTGAACGTTCTGGCATTTGAATGCTATGTTTAAATTGGTATGTACAATTGTAGAGCTACTGACTGATTTTTATGAATGAGAAAGGATGTTACAAAAAATGAAATCAAATTCTTATTAGGGTAATTAGAACTTAAAGAACGAGAACCATTTATGTATAGCATGAAGACATTTCTTCTTTCTGAGTTCTTATTTGGTGTATTCTTTTAAATTTATTTTCCCCCCACAATTGCATTGCTTTGGTCAATATATAATGCAATACAGTGATGCCCTTACTTTTCTTTCCTCCCCCCCTTGGTTTTATCTGTTGACTTCTGCTTGAGCACTGCTAGCATATTTCAGTTTTCTGTTGAAAGATCTTGCAAAAGATATTATTCAGATGTTGTTTACGGTGTGATAGATAGTTTGGTGACTACACTTAAGATTTTGATCAGAACTGCTTAGAATATTGTGATCCTAAGATGAACCTGTCATGGGATCTTCTTCGCAAGGTTTGTTCACAGGAAGTTTGCCATTTCCTTCCTGTAAGGTGGAGAGAGTGTGACTTGTCCAAGGCTACTCAGTGGGTTTCCATGACTAAGTAACTGGTTTTCATAGTCATAGTCCAATTCTCAAACCACTATACTAACTCTTGTATTAGAAATCATAATCTTTCTATGCATTTCTTTGGACATGCTGCTTTTCTAATTATTCACTGTCTTAATATTTGATCATTTGAATACATGGACCTGTCTTATGAATCTCACTATAGAACTATCTAGCCGCCAATATTTCATTCTCTTGATGTCAGTATCTTAGCAAAGCTTCAAAGTCTTTCCCAGCTCCATTGCTTTTTAATTAGGGATGCCAACTATTGATTTGAGTCCTTCTGCATGAGAATTCTGTCAATCAACTGTGGTTTATCTCCACTTTGTTTTTGTTTTTCATTATATGCACCATACAAATAATTTATAATGATCCCTGTTACAACTCAAAGTTCTGCCTTTCCTCTTTGAGTCTTCTGTACATTGGCTTCAACATTTTTAGGATGCATTATTTTGTTCAGTAATTGAGGAACAGAATCTGACTTTCATTTCAGTGTCTGCAGTTCCATATAATCATACAAAGAGAATACTTTGTATTCATTGGAATCATTCATCATAATGAATCCTCTTGAGTTTATAGATTGTAGTTTGTGATTCCTAGATTATTTTTAGTTATTCTTGAATTTTCTTTAGGTTGCAAAATGCTTAATAGCCAACCATAAACCTTCAATAATTAAAAGAATTCATAACGAAAAAAATTACACAGAAAATTTATTTGTTTTAGTTGCATGCAACAAATTGGGAGGGATAACTATACTCCAGAAGATGGGAGCAGAATTCAAAATGATCTTAACAGATCAGCTAGATGGTCCAAAACTAACAAAATTAAGTTCAAGAGTAACAAGTGCAAGACACTCCACTTAGGCAGAAAAAAATGAAATGCAACAATACAGAATGGGGGACACCTGGCTTGACAGCAGTACATGTTAAAAAAGATCCTGCCGTCCTCGTGGACCACAAGTTAAACATGATTGGACAATGTCATACGGCAGCTTAAAAAGTCAATGGGATTTTGGTCTGCATCAATACGAGTATAATGTCTAGAATGATCCAGGGAAGTCATGCTGCCCTTTGTACTATGGAGTACTATGGCCAATTCTGGGCACTACAATTGAAGGGAGATGTTGACAAGCTGGAATGTGTCCAGAGGAGGGAAACTAAAATGATCAAGGATCTGGAAAGCGAGCCCTATGAGGAGTGACTTAAAGAACGGGACATGTTTAGCCTGCAGAAGAGAAGGCTTAGAGGAGACATGATGGTCATATATAAATATGTGAGGGGAAGTCATAGGGAGGAGGGAGCAAGCTTGTTTTCTGCTGCCCTGGAGACTAGGACATGAAACAATGGCTTCAAACTACAGGAAAGGAGATTCCACCTGAACATTAGGAAGACCTTCCTAACTTTGAGATAGAACTGTTCAGAAGTGGAACTCTCTGTCCCCGGGCTGTAATGGAGACTCCTTCTTTGGAAGCTTTTAAATAGAGGCTGGATCTGTCAGGGGTGCTTGGAATGTGATTTTCCTGCTTATTGGCAAGGGGTTGGGCTGGATGGTCCAAGTGGTCTCTTTCAACTCTATGATTCTATTATTTAAATGTTACCATTTTATTTGCATGAACATCTGTACTTTGTGTATTTCTTTGTCATTCCACATTCTAACAATATCTTTCCTCGTGTATGTATTTATGATAAATATGAAGAGCTATACTGGTTTGTTTTGTAGATCCAGCTCCTGAACAGTTGGTTCGAACTCTATTCACAAATAAAACCTTGGAGACAAATGAGAAAAGGTACAGTATTTTGTAGAGTTCCAAATCTGCATTACTTTTGCAATTGTGTTCATATTTTGTTCATCCTTTTAAATTTTGCTTTAAAGTTTGGACCATTTTTCTTCAAAATAAATATTATCAATTTAGAGTTAAAAATTGCATAAGAATATTCTGTTGCGTCTTTCTGTATATGCTGTGAGTATTTGTAAAATAAAAATAAGTGTCTGCAAACAGTGGATTTTAGGTTGAGAACCACCTGAACACGCTCATTTTAAACTGCTATCCTTTTCACATTTATCCTTTGTTGGAGTAGACACTGCTAAGACTTGTCCCACATTGCTTATTTATGATATAATTATGAAAAGTGAAGTTCAGTCTGAAAATCATGGAGAGTGTGCTTTAGAGGTCTGACATGTACGTGCTTTCCAGGTCATGACACTTGTTTTTTTGATGATGGAAGAAAACAAACCCTCGCCCCCACCCCCAGCATGACAACATGTAGATGTAACTTTTCTCTTTTCCAATCATAGTACATTCTCTGTACATTGAGCATTGTTGGGGGTGGGATCTGCACTGCTTACAAGGTGATTTCTAGGAGGGATTTTCATCATTGCATGGTGGGGTTAGAATTTTTACAGCACAACCTTGAAAGTGAGTTGCATTGGTATAAGTCCGACTTGCACCAATTCACCAATAGGATACCAGCCCATAATATTTTAAGGAATTATATCTAAAGACTTTTGAACTATATTTTGACCCAAGTAAATGTCATTTATTTTAATTGCATATTTATTCAATTCATGATGTTTGAGAACGTTTATGTTCATACAAAAGTATTTAAGGAGGAATAACATTGTGTTCATGAAACTATTTTGTACTTAAAGAGCATGTCTGCCAAATATTTCATTAACATCAAAATGTGGTGGCGACTTTCCTTCATCTGAAGAACATATTCAGAAACTGAAAGAGGCAGCAAAAGATGGTGACAAGCAGCTTATCATAGTAAGTGTTGTGCATATTCTAAATGTTCAGCTTGTTTATTACTTTAAGCAAAACCCATACACTTTTAAATGTGTCCTTATGCTTTGCTTTTGGTGTTTTTTAATGGGGGTGTTGGGAGGCACAAGTATGAGTTGCACAAACTGGAATGTTGTTCACAGCAATTATTGCCATTAACAAACAAACCGAACTACTTTCACTGTATCTTTTCACAAAGTGGAGTTTACAGATACTTCTTTTCATTAACTTTTTTTAAAAGCTATGTATATAAAGTATTATTCTGGCATTAATACATTTAATTTTAAATTTAGGATGCAGGACAAAAACGATTCGGAGCAATTTCCTGCAATGTTTGTGGAATGCTTTACACTGCTTCAAATCCTGAGGATGAAACCCAGCATTTATTCTTCCATAACCAGTTCATAAGTGCTGTAAAATATGTGGTAAGAACTATTTTTAAAAAATATATAGAAAAGTTCATTCTTTTGCTTTAAGTTTAAGTTAATAAAAATTCTGCTTATTTCCAGTTATAACATGTTACAGAAAAAGCAAATGCCGTTACTAATGTTTACAATGCTTTTCAGTAATTAAAAATGACATTATTTCTCCCTGTGAAGTAATACTATATTTTCATGGTACAAAATATTATCCAACCTACAAGTAGTTTCTCTTCAGTGACATATATTCATTTTCTTTTGTAGTGTGTTCTGTGTGTATGCCAAAAGAAAAAAAAACAAATAAAAGGAGTCATACTTCAAATATGAATTTTTTAAATGTATATAGGAACTGTTTCGCTAATAGAAAATACAGTTGGGTCTTGTTATCTTAGGGGGAGTGGTTCCAAGAACACCCTCAAGGTTTCTAAAATCTGCAGATGCTCAAGTTTTTAATATTTAGCTAAAGCAGGGGTGGGCAATTACCGGCCCTCCAGGTGTTTTGAACTTCAACTCCCAGAAATCCTAACAGCTGGTAAACTGGCTAGGATTTCTGGGAGTTGAAGTCCAAAACACCTGGAGGGCCGGTAATTGGCCATCCCTGAGCTAAAGGGTTTTTTTCCTGTGTTTCTTTTTACGTTTTTACTGGACCTCTAATTGCCATTTCTTCAACTCAGGCAGCACAGCAAGGACAAATATTCTGGGCTGGCTTCTGCTATAGCCATTCATTTGGGATTCCTTCTGTGGCAAGGCTTGAAACAGAGAGAACAAGGCAGGAAAGTGAATAATTTCTTTCACCCCTGCACTTTAGTAGCTTCCCCATGCATATGCCTTCTTTTGCCCAGGGAAGGAAACAATAGAGAAGGTGTTGCCTGGCAGGCAGAGGAAACCATATGTGCCACTTCTTGACAGTCCCTGGAAAACAGCCCCTCCACCTCACAAGTTGTTGAGGGAGGGAATGCTGTACAAAATGCTGCACAAATTTACACTGGGTTACTGATTCAAGCCACTGAATTCAAACACACACACTATGACATATTTGAATCTGCTGTGGGTAGCATACCTGCCACCCACTTGTGCCTTCAAGATGTCAGGGTTTCACAAGGCTTGTTGCTGCCGCTGCTGTTGCCCTGCACCATTTTTAACAGGGATTGGTTGTATAAGCTTTATGTGGCTTCACAGAAATATTGCAAATGCAAGAAGTTTATACAAAAAGCCTCTCTTAAAAATGTAGTGCAGCGAAAGAGGCAACAGCAAGCCCTGGCTGCTAAGTGCACCGTGTCCTTCACATTCTTCTGCTTCCAGAGAGACCTAGAGCCCAAAGAATGCGTCTCACCTAGTGGCTGTGGTTTCCCACCAGGCTTCTCTGCTGCCCTGTGCCATTTTCAATAGAAATTTGAGCATGTGCAGTTTTTTATATTTCTGGCAGTGGGTCCTGGAACCAATCCCCTCCGAAAGAGAGGGACACTATACAATTAGGTTAATATACCCTGTAAGCCATATTGACGCTATTGAAGTTTGTTTTCTTTAATACATATGTTACCTTCCAGTCTTTGCATTGACATTGGTAAGACCTCCAGGATAAGTGAACTGAACTTGCCAAGCTAATGAATTTATGCATACTATACAAATGCAATCATTGATTCACCTTCGAATTATATAATATATGAAGGAACATCTCCCCCACTTTCATCTGTCTTAGGTGTGGTTTTTCTTACTATCAAACATCGAATAATTATGTGAGAAAGCACAGTTTATTGTATTTTCTACATTGTGATTATAAAACGTTCATGCAGAGAGAGATATGGAGAGAAATACAACCTAGAGCAGGGGTGGGCAATTATTTTTTCCAAGGGGCCACATGAGAGCCAAAAAACATTATGGAGGGCCGCACCTAAAGGCTGAACTACATTCTACATAATATCAATTGAATTTCTTTAATAATAATAAATATATTATTTTGATATATTAATAAGACTGATCAGAGTATATGTTATGAGCAATGAAAAAGAGAGGTTGTCATAGGAAAAATGACATTTATTCACTAAAATTTTACAAAACAATGGTTAACAAAATGCGAACATTTGTATCATTTGGGATTCATTATATCAGGGGTCAGGAACCTTTTTGACTCAAAGAGCCAGAAAAGCAAAAAAATTGGAAATTTATTTCAGTGAGAGCATTATAATAATAATGATGATTATGATAATATTCATTCAGCCTCTGCTAATAACAACAACAACAACAGGTTCCTAGAGTAGGAGGAGACCTCCAAGGGCCATCCAGTCCAACCTCCTTCTGCCAAAAGGGAAAAACACAATCAAAGCATTCCTCACAGATGGCCATTCAGCCTCTGATGATAATAATAATAATAGCAGCAATGGGTTCCTAGAATAGGAGGAGACCTCCAAGGGCCATCCAGTCCAACCTCCTTCTGCCATAAGGGAAAAACACAAAGCATTCCTCACAGATGGCCATTCAGCCATCTTGAACCAAACTTGGCACACCAAAATACTGAAAGGGTTTGCTGGGCATTGACCTTGAGTTTGGGAGTTGTAGTTCTCCTACATCCAGAGAGCACTGTGGACTCAAATAATGATGGATCAGGACCAAACTTGGCACAAATCCTCAATTTGCCCAAAGAGGCAGAATGGAAGCCCCCCCCCCCGCGGGTGCTCCGGCCTCAGTCCCGCCCTTTTCCCGCTCTGGCCCCGCCCCCTCTCCATCGCTGCACTTTCGGTCCTTCCCTCTTTTGTTCAGGTGGTGGAAGGGGGAAGGAATGAAAGGGGGAAAGAGAGAGGGAGGGAAGGAAGGAAACAGGAAGAAGGGAAAAAGAAGGGAAAGAGCGCCGAGGCAAGAGGGAGTGGGGAGCGCGCAGGGAGGAGGAGGAGGAAGGCGAAGGCATGCTCTTGCTCCTGGCCACCTCCCCTTCTTCCCCCTCCCTTCCCTTTTTCTCCGCTTGCCTGCCTGCTTCATGTTTGTAGCCGCCCCAATGGGAGTTCGCCTCCCTCTCTTCAGGACAAAGCCTTGAGGGAGCCAAGGGCCGGACAGCATTGGCTGCCGGGCCACATCCGGCCCGCGGGCCGGAGGTTGCCCACCCCTGGCCTAGAGTATTTGGGAAAACAGTGCAGTGCAGTGGGGTTGAAGTTTCAATTTGAGAGTGAATTCTGTTGACTTTAATAGAACTGCAGCCACTTACTTCTGTTGATTTATTTAGATAATGTCATAACATTTACAAGAAAGTATTTTAAACATAATAAAATAACATATACAGTACCTTATAGTGGTACTCAACCTGTGGGTCCCCAGATGTTTTGGCCTTCAACTCCCAGAAATTTCCAGAAATTCTAACAGCTGTAGAGAGAGAGAGAGCTGAAGTAGAGAGAGTTTATGAATCATATTCAGAAATAGTTCTGTATTTAATCCATCAGAGCAAGCCATTTTGATGCCTGAGTTTGTCCCCCTCCCTTCTATTTCATGTTCCAACTTTCCCGACTGGGAGCTGAATCTTCTTCAATACCAGGTTAACACCTACTGGGTGATCTTGGGCAACTCACACTCTCACAGCCTCAGAGGCAAAGGCAAACCTCCTCTGAACAAATCTTGCCAGGAAAACCCTGTGATGGGTTCATCTTAGGGTCACCATAAATTTGAATCAGTTTAAAGGCACACTACAACTACTACCACTATAACTTTCTCCAGTGCATCTGAGGACACAACTGATGTAGACAATACAGCTAAGGTCCTGTGGGACACAGAGCCCTGTGTCTTAGTAACGTGCTTATTGCTTGATGATGCTCAGCATCTGCCACCTGAGGTCACCATCTCTTCCAGTTTTAAAGCCGCTAGCCCTTCAGTTTAGTGTTTGACAATTGGACATAATTCCATGATACCCAATAGTGCTGGTAGTGTGAGATACTGAAGTCCAAAATCTGAGCGCAGAATGTATAATTTATTTGGGGGAGGGGGGTTGGTTTTTTAAAAAAGATACTGCTTTTCCAAAATTTATTCTATCTTTGGAAACAGTGGCGATAGAAAATGATCTGTGCTGATGAACTGTAACTGCTTTTCCTAGTAGTGGTATCAAAAAAAGGCCTTCATCTGATAGTAATGTTTCTGTGAGTTTTCCAGCTGTATGGCCATGTTCCAGAAGCATTCTCCCCAGAAGCATTTTGCCTGCATCTATGACAGACATCCTCAGAAGTTATGAGGTCTGTTGGAAACTAGGCAAGTGAGGTTTATATATCTGTGGAATGTCCAGAGTGGGAGAAAGAACTCTCTGTTTGAGACAAGTGTAAATATTGCAAATGGCCATCTTGACTAGCATTTAATGCTCTTGTAGCTTCAATGCCTGGCTGGTTGCTGCCTGGGGGATCCTTTGTTGGAAGGTGTTAGCTGACCCTGATTGATTCTTGTCTGAAATTCCTCTTATTTTTTTGAGTGTTGCTCTTTATTTACTGTCCTGATTTTAGAGTTTTTTAAATACTGGTAGCCAGATTTTGTTCATT
The DNA here is from genome assembly GCA_030556195.1 of Anolis apletophallus. NCBI lineage: Eukaryota > Metazoa > Chordata > Lepidosauria > Squamata > Anolidae > Anolis > Anolis apletophallus. Next base: position 81,822,310 of record JARBWK010000007.1, on the reverse strand, counting down.
TCCATGGTTTCCTCCTTTCGGTTGAAATTGTCAACCTGCTTGTGGGTTTCAATAGCTTTTCTGTGTAGTCTGTTGGGTGGTCCAGCATTTCTGTCACCTGATGAACCAACCTGGACACAATATTTTTTGAGAACACAGAAATGTTAGGCCACTCTAACTACCATGTCAGACTATACAGTGAAGCCATTGAAATCCACAAGCATTAAATGCTAATCAAGGTGGCCTGAACGTCCCACAGATATATAAACTCCACTTGCCTAGTGTCCAACAGACTTCACACTTCTGATGATCCCTGCCATAGATGTGGGCGAAACATCAGAAGAGAATACTTCTGGAATTTGGCTATACAGCCAAGAAAACTCATAGCAACCCAGTGATTCTGGCCTCGAAACCCTTTGACAACACATCTTCATCTTATAGTAGGGTTGCCAGCATTAGTTTAGTGTGTTTTCTTGAAAAAACAACAACATTCGTTTGATTTGAACACTTTTAGCCATGATTTAAATTGAAGGGACAATATTTTCTAATGAGTTTGCCTCCTCCCACTTTAAAAGTTGTTCACACAATCAGTTAAGCTTGTATATTAATTAGCCAATACTTTTTTCTAGTCCTTCTGTGTAATAACTACTTTGCACAGTCTTTTTGAATAAGTCCCATCTTACTAGATTTAAGTGGCTTTTTGTTTTGTTTTTTCCATGCAGGTTCTGCTCATTAATCACCATCAGTGTGGATCTGAAGAAGAGTTAATTACCTCATTTTTGAGTATGTTTAACTTCAGATACACACAACATAGCAACTTTCCCCTTTAGGTTCTTAGAAGGTAGTTATTCATTTTATAGTCTCATTTTTGTGACTACGATAGTTATAATCAATGACACTATAAGTAACTCCTTATTTTGAACCATTGCATGCCATTCAGTTCATTGAAAACCTCCTGGAGGTCTTTTGCATGCCAAAATATTAAGACTGTGGAGGTAACTGTGCTAAAGAAAAACTTCATTCTTTCTTTAAAATTTTATCACCAGTATATATTTATTTATATATATATATATTCTACCATGTATGTGTGTGATTTGTGTAAACACACGTAGTGTACCTATATGTACACATACTTGTTCTGTGTTACTTTTAGGTATCCGTATGGTTGACAATTTTGCCTTCCACTTCTAAGCTAATTTATATTTGAGGGGACTCTCTAAAGTAGGAAACAATTCCAGAAATAGTTTGCTACTATGATGTATGTGTTGTATAATCTTCTAGTCATTTGCATAAGTGAAACCATTAGAATTTTACTGCTGCCTTGCAAGAATTCACAGTTGTAAACAATGGGCTAAACAATGTAAAAGTGGATGTGTTTAGTAGTGTTGTTGTTTTCTAGGGTTGGAAAAAAGAGAGAATTTTGGCAGAATATCCTGATGGCAAGATGATAATGGTTCTTCCTGATGATCCAAAATATGCACTGAGGAAGGTAGATCAAACTTTTTTAAACCCTGTATTCTCTTCTTGCTTTTGCATCTGAAATAGAAACTTATAGGCTGGTTAGGGGTGCATTTAATAAGCTAGTCTTTATCTCTATGTATGTTAAAAGATATACCCAATTACCATGCCAAGCTGTTTCAAGAAATGAAAAGGCAGTGCACACTTTTACTTCTGTCTAGCCCAACATTGCTTTCTTTATCTGGGTGAATGGGGTGGCATGAATTGTGATAAAGAGGCACACATAGCTGCAGTATCTGTGTACATAGATGTCAACAAATATAATGGTAGAAAGGGAAGTGGAATTCCCTGTTTCTACCAGGTGGGGGAAAGGTCAAATTAGAGTTCCCATGTAACCATGCTGGGAATGTGGGGTGGGGAATATTTCTTCACCCAGAGGGTCATTGGGTTATGGAACTCACTTCCAGAGGAGGTTGTGACAGCGGTCAGCTTGGACAGCTTCAAGGCAGGATTAGACAGATTCATGGATACCAAGGGAATCAGTAGTTACTGAAATGGACATCCAAGTGCCACCTCTGTGTTGATGGAGGCAGGCAGGATTTCCCTGGGTACTGGTTGTGGGGGGTCGGGAGCAGGTGAGAGTTTTGCCCTCCTTTCTGCTAGAGATCCCTGTGTACAACTAGTGGGCCACTGTGTGACACAGAATGCTGGACTAGATGGGCTGAGGCCCGATTCAGCATGGCTCTTCTTATGTTCTTATGTTCTTATGTTCCTAATCCCTAACTTGTAAGAAACAGTCCCTTTGTGTTTCCATTCTTTCTAGGCCAGTGATTGATGTCACTGTGTTGTGGATCAGTTTTATTAAACTGTATGCATCTTTTAAAGCAGAGGTACTAATTTCCCTCCACAGGGGGCTTCTTTGCCACACTTAAATCCGTCAAGGGGCTGCACTACCACTCATTTGGGTTTTCTGCTCCTGCCAAAGTACGGCAGCTGCCGCATAATTTGTTACCAAGTTTGTTTGGACCTGAAGTGTTTCTTTGAGGTGCTGGAGGCTGTAGTGTCCTCTCACACCGGAGTGCAGAGTAACAACATCTTTATTAATTACTTAGATGAAGCGTTAGAAGGCATGATCATCAAGTTTGCAGATGACACCAAATTGGGAAGAATAGCTAATACTCCAGAGGACAGGAACAGAATTAAAAACAATCTTAACAGATTAGAGAGATGGGCCAAAACTAACAAAATGAAGATCAACAGGGACAAATGCAAGATACTCCACTTAGACAGAAAAAATGAAATGCAAAAATGTAACTCCTGGCTCGACAGCAGTACGTGTGAAAAAGATCTTGGAGTCCTCGCGGACAAGTTAAACATGAGCCCTAAAAGCCAATGGGATTTGGCGTGCATAAATAGAAGTATAGTGTCTAGGTCCAGGGAAGTCATGCTACCCCTCTATTTTGCCTTGGTCAGACTACACCTGGAATACTATGTCCAATTTTGAGCACCGCAGTTTAAGTGGGATGTTGACAAGTTGGAAGGTGTCCAGAGGAGGCCGACTAAAATGATCAAGGGTCTAGAGAACAAGGCCTATGAGGAGCAGCTTAAAGAGCAGGGCATGTTTAGCCTGAAGAAGAAAAGGCTGAGAGGAGACATGATGAGGGCCATGTATAAATATGTGATAGGGAGGAGGGAGCAAGCTTGTTTTCTGCTACCCTGGAGACTAGAGCATGGAACAATGGTTTCAAACTACAGGAAAAGAGATTCCACCTGAAAGTTAGGAAGAACTTCGTAACGGTGAGAGCTATTCAGCAGTGGAACCCTCTGCTCCGGAGTGTGGTGGAGCCTCCTTCTTTGGAAGTTTTTAAGCAGAGGCAGGATGGCCATCTGTCAGAAGTGCTTTGAATGCAATTTTCCTGCTTCTTGGCAGGGGAGTGGACCAGATAGCCCATGAGGTCTCTTTCAACTCTATGATTCTATGAAAGTGTCTAATTTCTTTCTTGAAATTATGGGAAGGGATAGAATGGAGGAAGTCACTCTGACTGTGGTGCAGTTGGACGTGGTGGGAGAATGTAAAACAATGTTATCTAACCTTGTGATAAGATGTTAGTTAGTTGGATCCATTTTTATTTTATTAGTAGCAAGTTATGATCTAACACAGCCCAACAAAAATTATTGGTGTCTTGGTTTTTAGGCTTGTTCCTAATATTGTTTTGGGCGCTGATTCAGAAGATTGCATTGGATAGACAGCATCTGTCCTTAGGTTTCCTAGATATGGTTATCATGATTTTCTATGAGTAAGCTGACGAAGACTAGTATATAGCATATGTCCTTTATCTCTAAAACTAGAGCTTATAGGAGAAAATGGGTGCCATTTTTGGAATCAGCAGGTCAAATACATCCAGAAACAGGTCTAACATTTGATGTACCAAAATGTATTGGTCAGTGTCTATTGAGAAGTGTACACATTTAAAGTTGAGAGTTTTAGTTTCTGTGGGTTGCAATAATAGAGAATATTTTAATAAATATTGCTCCTAGAATTTATAATAAGTTCAGTTTGCAGATTGGCCTTCACTTTTGCAAAAACGTATTCTTATTGAGATATTAATAATACAAAAATCAGATAGTTATTAATTTCCAAAACTTTAGTAATTGAGATTTATATACATTTGGCCTTCCATATATTCATGGATTGAACCATCCACTGCTTAAAATTATTTTTTAAAATTCCAATAAACAAACCTTGATTTTGCCATTTATCTAAGGGATGCTATTTTACTACATCATTGTATATTATTGGACTTGAGCTTCGATGTGTTTTGGTATCCACAGGGAGTTGTGGGACCAAATTCCAGCAAATACTAAGGCTTGGGAATATGTGGTCCATTAGAAGTTAAGGGCTGAAACACACACGAGTCTCAGCTAACATAGCCAACATGACAATTGCAGTCCTGGATCTGGTGGGCCAGATACGTTCCACATCTTCATTATTTGTGGGCTGTTGTTGTTGTTGTTGTTGTTGTTGTTGTAAGAAAACCCTTTCAAAAGTTCAACCCTTACAACAAATAGGTGTATACACGTTTTGATCCTGTTGTTCTCTTTTTGGCAGATTGATGAGATCAGAGAAATGGTAGATAATGACCTTGGATTTCAACAAGCTCCTGTTACATGTTCCAGAACTAAAACACTATTATTTATTTCAAATGATAAAAAAGTAACTGGCTGCTTAATTGCAGAGCATATCCAGTGGGTGAGTAATGCTGTCTCCTGAAAAACTACTGTTTTCATTTTATCTTTGTCGGGAAAATTTTCAATAAGGTTTAATTTATTATACATTTATTTGTTGAAGCATTTTACTCTTCTTCTTTTTTTTTTACTTTTAAATTATTTTATTGAAATACATGTAATTAACTTTATTAAAGTATATTGCAGACCACTTCTAAAGAAGACATTTAGACTGAACCACCTTTGGGACCCAGGTAATCCCATAGTATAGGTTTGCTATACATAGTAATGCAAAATATTAGTGCTTGGAAATCTTCTGAAGAGCTTCTGTGGGTCCCAAACTCACAGCAGATCCAGGTTCCCCTCTTACTCTGCTTTTTTGATGGCTTACTCACAGCTAGTTAAAATCTAGATTGTTGTAGGTGTTTTGAGCTATTTGGCCATGTTCTCCTGACGTTTTGCCTGCATCTATGGCAGGCATCCTCAGAGGTTGTGAGGTCTGTTGGAAACTAGGAAAATTGGATTTATATATCTGTGGAATGTCCAGGGTGAGAGAAAGAACTCTTGTGTGAAAGTTTCAATTGACCACCTTGGTTAGCATTTGATGATCTGACAGTTTTTAGGTGTGCCTTGTTACTGCCTGGAGGAATCCTTTGTTGAGGGGTGATTAGCTGTCCCTGATCGTTTCTTGTCTAGAGTACCCCTGTGTTTGAGTGCTGTTCTTTATATTTGCTGTTATAATTTTAGAATTTTTTAAATATTGGTAGCCAGATTTTGTTCATTTTCATGATTTCTTCCTTTTCATTGAAATTGTCCACATGCTTTGGGATTTCAATGGCTTCTTTGTGTAGTCAGACATAGTAGTTGTTAGAGTGGTCAGCATTTCTGTGTTCTCAAATAATCTGCTATGTTCAGGTTGGTTCATCAGGTGCTCTGCTATGGCTGACTTCTCTGTTAAATTAGTCTGCAGTGCCGTTCATGTTCCTTTATGTTTGGGCAATGCTTCGTCCCTATGTAACTTGCCCATACCTGCATGGTATATGATAGACTCCTGCAGAGGTGAGAGGTTCCCTCTTGTCCTTTGCTGAATGTAGCATTTGTTGGATTTTCTTAGTGGGTCTGTAGATAAGTTTGTATGTTGTGTTTCCTCATCAGCTTCCCTATGCGGCCGGTGGTTCCCTTGATGTATGGCAAGAACACTTTTCCTCTGCGTGGATCTTTGTGATTACTCTCGTGGCCCACAATCTTTCAGCCTCAAAGAGTGATGTGGGAAGCAAACCCAGATAGGAGTTCTTAAATTGTAGTTTTTCTCATGGTCCCATGGGGATGGTTCGGGCGGCCAAATTTGAGAAGGAGCCTAATTGTTTCTCACTTAAGACCATAGAATGGATCCACTGCATCTTGGTGGAATACTTTTTGTCACGTGGCAGAGGAAAGAGGAGCCTTGGCAATAAAAATCCTGTCAACTGTTTGATTCCTCAAGGGCTACAGAGTTATTGAAGAAAAGATTCCAGAAGTCAGTACAGAAAACGAGAAAGTCACTTTTGAAAGACAAAAGGCATGGTGCTGCTCTACGTCCCCGGAACCTGCTCTCTGTGGCATTAGTCGTATCTGGGTGTTTAACATGATGCGTCGGAAGAAAATAGCTTCTCGGATGTTAGAGTGTTTGAGGTAAGTAGGTTTCACTGTATTGGCATGAGGTGGGTTAAGATCTTCTAAAATATGAATATCCGCTAATTGGAATCTATGAATACTACCATTACTAATAACACTATGTAACAAAAATTGAAAATTTTTCTGTTCCTGGTTTGAAAGTATTATTTCCTGTTTAATTGTGTGGTAGTTACATTGAAAGTAGTTGTTCTATTCTAGAAACTTCATTTTTCTGGCTGCCACAAACTTATGTTAAATTGGTTGAGACTCTATAAGATATATATTGAAAAACTAACAAAATTTGCTTCAGAATGTCCCGCAAAAACAATGTTTTTGCAGTTTAACAAACTTTTCCATGTTTGTATGATAGAACCAATTAGGAAATGTCATTTATAACCCAGGAACAAAAATAGTATAATAATAGCATGACTTTTTGGGAAGCTGTTTCATATATTAAACAACCTAAATATTCTGAAACACTCCAAAAATATTCTATATTCATCATTTATTTATTTATTTATTTATTTATTTTTATTGTTCATTTTTGTATTCCGCTCCTCCCAGCAGGCTCGGGGCGGATGACAGTAAGTATAAACGGGCAACATGTCACAACATGTCGACATGTGGCCCTACAATAAGAGCATAAAAACATAAAAACACATTAAAACATATTACATCACCACATAGGGTATGGAGAGACATACGACATAGTTCTTAATTCGGTGAGCCTAATTGAAGGCTAAGCCAAAAAAGGCAGTCTTACAAGCCCTTCGGAAGGGGGCCAATTCCGAGATAGCTCGGGTGCTGTCCGGGAGGGTGTTCCAGAGCACCGGTGCCGCTACAGAAAAGGTTCTCTGTCTGGTCGTGGATAGATGGCAGGAGCGGATTGATGGCACTAACAACAGATTCTGTTCATCTGAACGCAGTGATCTCGGGGGAGAGTACGGGGTAAGGCGGTCCCTCAGGTACGCAGGCCCTAGGCCGTGTAAGGCCTTAAAGGTCAAAACCAACACCTTGAAGGCAATTCGGTACTCAATAGGAAGCCAGTGCAGTTGCCGGAGAATAGGTGTAATGTGCTCTCTCACTGGCGATCCCGCCAGCAAGCGAGCAGCGGCATTCTGCACTAGCTTGAGTTTCCGGATTGTCGACAAGGGAAGGCCAACGTAGAGGGCATTACAGTAGTCTAGCCTCGAGATGACCGTCGCTTGGATTACCGTGGCCAGGTCGTCCCTGGACAGGTAGGGTGCCAGTCGCCTAGCCTGTCGGAGGTGGAAGAATGACGTCCTGCTGACCACGGAGACCTGAGCCTCCATGGTCAGCGAGGAGTCCAACAAAACCCCCAAGCTCTTAACCGATGGCGATGGGTTAAGCCGCTCGCCATCCAGGGTAGGCAACCGGCACCCACCCAGCCCAGGCCGACCGAGCCACAGAATCTCCATCTTCGACGGATTCACCTTCAGCCGGCTGGCACGCAGCCAACCAGTCACGGCTTCAAGGCATAGATGAAAACAATCGGGTACGGAGTCCGGCCTGCCGTCCATTCTCAGCAGAAGCTGGGTGTCATCAGCGTACTGATAACACTCCAGACCAAAGTCGCGGGCCAGCTGGGCCAGGGGGCGCATGTAAACGTTGAATAATAAGGGGGAGAGGATGGCCCCCTGGGGGACCCCACAATTAAGTGGGAGTCTTCCGGAGACCTCCCCGCCCCCCTCCACACGTCCCCGGTCCTGGAGGAAGGAGGCCACCCATTTAAGGGCAGTCCCCCCGACCCCAGAGCCGGCTAAACGGTGGGTCAACAGTGCGTGATCTACGGTATCAAACACTGCTGTCAGATCTAACAAGACAAGCAGGGCCGATCCACCCTTGTCCAGCTGGCAGCGAAGTTGGTCTGTAGTGGCGACAAGCACGGTCTCCGTCCCATGCCCAATACGGAAGTCGGACTGGAAGGGATCAAGTCCAGCTGTGTCGTCTAGGAACCCCTGCAGCTGATCCGCTGCTGCCCTCTCAATTACTTTGTCTAGGAAAGGCAAGTTGGAAACAGGCCTGTAATTGGAGGGAGCCGAAGGATCTAAATTCGGCTTCTTCAGCAGCGGTTTCACCATAGCCTCTTTTAATCCCCCTGGGAAGACTCCTTGCTCAAGGGAGCTATTTATGATCTTTCCCAGGGCCTCGTAGCCCCTCCCAGCAAGATCTAATAAGCCAGGAGGGGCACGGGTCGAGGAGCAGGTAGTTGGTCTAGCTGCAGCCAGTAACCTATCGACAGCTGCTGCGTCCAGCGGTTGGAAGCGGGTGAAGGTGGGCCCGCCGAGTGGCGGCGGAGTCTCGAGTTCGCTAACTGTATCAAGAGTGGCTGGAATGTCCCGACGGAGAGTCGAAATCTTGTCGGCAAAGTAGTTCTGAAAAACCTCAGCTGTTGGAGCCAAACCCCTATCATTTGGGACAGTTGGGATTGTTGTCAGGGACCGAATTATCTTAAACAATTGCGCTGGGCGTGAACTGGCCGACTCTATCAAGGAAGAATAGTGGGCCTTTTTCGCTTCCTTGATAGCTTGCTCATAAACCTCTTTAAATTGTTTATAAGCAGATTTCGATGCTTCGTCACGGAGGCTCCGCCACATGTCCTCTAGCTGTCTCTTTCTCCGTTTCATCATCCGCAACTCCTCAGTATACCACGGCGAGCGATTTCTACGGGGAATGAGAGCGCCTGGGGGCGATCTCGTCTAAGGCAGTGGAAAGACTGGCATTCCAGTATTCCACTTGTCCGTCGACCGAGTCGCTGGGGGGTTCCCAATCCCTTAGAGCATTCAGGAACCTAGTGGATTCCATAAGTCTCTTCGGGCGAACCAGAATAGGTTCGGCACCCTTACCGGGAGGGGGAGCCAGTTTCAATCGGACTTCCAGGACACTGTGATCCGACCATGGAACCTCCGTAGTGGAGGTTAGGATCACCTGAATTCCGGCAGCGAAGATCAGATCTAATGTATGTCCTGCTTGGTGTGTGGGGCCAGTCTTACAAAGTGAGAGTCCTAGTGCCTCCATGGTAGACACCAGGTCCACGGCTGCAGTTGACGGGGAGGTGGTGTCGGCGTGGACATTGAAGTCCCCCAGAACGATGAGTCTAGGGAACCTCAATGCCCACTCCGCAACCACCTCCAGCAGCTTAGGCAGGCTTCCTGCCGGTGCGTCGGGTGCACGGTACACCAGCAGGAAGGCTACACTCTCACCCAAGTCCCATACCAGGCCCGCACACTCCATCCCAGGGATGTTCGCCGCCGGGATCGTCCTGGAATTGAAAATGTCTCGACTGAGAATGGCCACCCCTCCCCCCCCCCGCCTCTCTGTCCTCATCTGATAACTGGCCACAAACCCAGGGGATGTTAGCTCGTGCAGGATGACTTCATCACCTTCTTGGAGCCATGTTTCAGTGAAACAGGCTAGGTCGACCCTCCTCTCTGAGAGGAGGTCCCTGATGGTCCCTGATTTATTTCGCACGGACCTAGCATTAGCCAGTATCAGAGTTGGAGGAGAGGTAGCTGGGAGCTCCCCATCTTCGTACTTCGGGATAGCACGTAGGTCAGAGGGAGGACGAGCCTTTCGTCGGCTCCTCCGCTCTCTCTCATAAGGCCTACGGCTACCGTCCCTATTACCCCTGCCCGAGATCACACGTATTGCCCGCCCCTGCACATCCTTCTCCGATGGTTGGACTAAATGTCCGGTCTCCTGCCCCCCCTCATAAAGGGAAGCCAAGTTTATATGCCAGTTGAGAGGCTGGAGGAAATGAAAAATAAAAAAAACACAATGTGTCTGTCTTTATTACTTTTTGTATTACTGAATGAAATGGTTAATGGGGTAGTATTTTCATTGCTGATACTTTTGTTTAAGAATGTCTTCATTGGCATTTTTTGTTCACAGACACTATTGACCAACAGAAAGACAATCTGTTTTAAAAGGGCTGTTATTGGCACAGTAATTTATAAAAATATCTTTTAAACAGGAGCAACTTCATATATGGTTCATACTTGAGCAAAGAAGAAATCGCATTTTCTGATCCTACACCTGATGGGAAACTGTTTGCAACACGATACTTTGGCACCAGTCAGTTCCTGGTATATAATTTTCTAAGCGGACAACAACGCATTTGAAGGTGAACTTTTATAGCAAAAGCTAAAGAAAACTTGTTAAAACCTGTTGCCTGGCTATGGATGTTGACCAAGTGAATGGGACACCTATTAAGCAGTGAACTCAGGAGTAGTAACAACCAAAAAGGTGGTTGCTATATTTTATTAAAACTGTAAAGAGTGAAGATGTAGGGTGGCTTTTTGAGAAGTTATTTTTTATAAAAGATTGTATGTATTATCTATAGTAACTTAGTCATGTTTACATGCAATGTATAATTGTTCATAGTGGACTGTCTACTAGTGCAAGAGCTGTGGTCACCTTTTAGGTACATTTTGAAGTTCACAGAGTAATAATATACCAGGGCAGTGAAAGTGTGCTTTTGATTAAAAGCTTGCCATTTTTGGTATAGCAGTGAAGGTGCTGCATCCTCAATAACCGATGCCTAATAGCAAAAATGGTCCAAGACAGTTAGCACATTGTTTCAGTAGGGATCTAAATCTTATTTTAAAAGTTCGGGGGGCATAGGGACTAGCCTCTAAAGGGGAGTGTTCTCAATTGGTTCAGCTATAGCAGGCATGGACAAACTTTGGCCCTCCAGGTGTTTTGGACTCCAACTCCCACAATTCCTAACAGCCTGAACTATACATGTTGGATATATACCTTCATCTGTGGACTTCACTTTGTTACTTTAACCCAAACCCCTCCAGTTTCAGAGAGGGTTTATGTTGAAATAACTACTGTGGCCTTTCTTGACCTGTATATAATGTAGATTAAGACTAAGCTATTTGATAATTTTTTAAATAATGTACTAATGATAAATGCGTTTAAGCAGTTACTTTGATATGGTTGAATATTAAAAACTGGTTGAAACAGAAGTCTGACTCGTGTATCAAAATAATGATTTGGGAATGATTATCATTTAGTAAACATCTTTAAGGCATAAGAGCCAATAGTCCTCAGTCACTCCTTCAACATCTCCAAGATGAGTCCAGCCAAATCAAATCATGTTTATTTTATTGTTTAGTATCCTTCTTTCCAACCTGCCTTAATTATATGTTCACAGCATGAAGGCATGATTTCAAGAAATACAAACACTTATTCAGGAATACAGAGTGTAATATTACTAGTGCAATTTGTATCATGTTTGAATATCTTAATCTGTTTTCAAGTACCAACTTCTAATCAGGAGGTACAATTTTTTAATATTCACCTTTTTAAGCTAGATTCTATCACCAAAATTTGGGTGTGCATTAGATTTGATGGTGTGTTAGAATTGTGCACATAAACCCAACTGTTTGAAAAGCCCCGGAGATGGATGGGAAGGAAGGGTGTGTGTGTGTAAAGAGGTTGTTTTCTGTGGCAATGGCAGCAGCCTCCAGGACTCTCTGTGGTGCCCTGAGAAGGAGGCGGAGGAAGCAGCCAGCGATCCTGCCATGTAACTGTATATCCTGCCTCCTAGGTGGCCATCAGGTCTCTTGGCCAAAGCTCAGTGCCTCATTCATGAGGCCTTCAAATCCCTCCCGCCCTGCTTTTGAAGGCCCTATGAATGAGGCCAGTTGGGAACAGTGAAAAGCTAGTGAGTTCCCCAGCTTTGTCCTGACGAAGTGGTGTGGCTTCCCAAATGGCCTCATTCATGCTTGCTGTCTGCCCTTCCTGGCATGCTGTGCCTCTGCTGCTGAGCACATTACATTTGAGAGCAAATCCATTTTTGTAATATGCACCTTCAAAATTGAGGTCCCCATTACATTTGATGGCACATTATACTTGAGTAAATATGATTGTATTTAACAATTCAACTCAACTTGCCTTTGAAATACTAGAAAATAATATGCTGATGTCTTGGCAAGTGCCTGTAACATTGATGAGGGGACTTTTACAACGGTTGTTTCACCAAAAATACGTTTGACATAAAGAAACTTTATACAAAATGAAAAATAGGACAGACTCTTTAAACTAATGGAACATTCATTGAATTTAATGAAAGGACATTATAAACATACTATAGCCACAACAGCAGACAACTTCAGTTCAAACAATAAAATGTGAGGTAGACCGACTAGTGAAGCTAAATTCACCAAGTTTTGGTTAAGAGAGTTTATATTAAGGACTGCTTTGAACCCGATGGGCTTCCTACACAGACTGGATCAGTGTGTGATGGACTTACGGAATGGCTGGACACATTATTCTTGCTCCATACACATGCTTTGAGAAGTTGTAGCTAATGTTTCATGTAGCCTAAATCCAATGTTATACTGATGCTGGTCTCATGTACCAGCATATTAGACCTTTTATTTTTGTGCTCTTTCCCCATTAGTAGCACCTGAAAACGGACTCCACAGGGTTTCCCAGCTTTTTAGGACAGGTGCTTCAGCTGCATAAGACTGCAGTGTGAGGAAGTGTTCTTGTCAGCAAATATAGTCTCCCATTGCATCCTGGCCATTGCCATCCCATAATTTACATTAAAAAATAGTATGTGTAGGAAACTGGTCAAGTGGAAATCAGTCCTAAGAATGCAACATTTAACCCCTTTTCAGAGATCACACAAAGCACTGCATAAATTACAGAAATATATTGAGTGATTTATTTATAATTACAGATTACATTCAGTACTACCTGCGACCCGTCACTCATGTTGAACAAGTCTGCAGGTAAATAATGCTGGCCTATTGAATACATTCATGTCGTTCTCTTCTGGTGAGGCCTGTAGCCAAAATAACAATATGGTGGCATTTTGTGGCTTGCTAATTCTTTTCTCTCCCATATGCCACCTCAAGAAGCATATATTAATGTATCCAATTAAACTTTTTGATTAGTGTGTGAATACATTTCCTAAAATGCTTCAGCCGAAATGCTTCTTTCTTATATTGGTGACATTGTTTTGAATGATCAATCATTCTTATCCAGTACAGAAGAAAGCATTCAGGATCTTTCCACACAATCACACAAAGTATTCCCTAGTAACTGTAGTGAAACATGTAAGCATTCACCAGTGAGAACACAACAAAACTCACAGTCCTGCATAAGTTGCTCAATAGGGAGTGCGCAAAGAAAAATTCTAAATACAAACTGCATGAACTGGATAGCACTTGAGTGCAAATACTTTATGCAATTATTTTTAACTAAATACAAACTGCATGAACTGGATAGCACTCTTTTGTAGCACATCTTTGTAAATGGCTACAAAAGTGATATTTTGTGCCAGGAGAAGGAAATGCAGTACCTAGAAGATGGTGCATTTTTCTAGGTACTGGCTCAGAAACATAAACACAAGCTTCCTCACAAATGTGGCCCCGAACTCTGGATTGTGTGAAAAGGCCCTTGGGCTTCAAGTTCTCAGCCTACAGAAATTTCTGTACCACTTTATCTAAGGTCTAATTGTGTAACTCTCAGCACCTGGAATTTTAAGAACTTAGTGCAAACATCAAATATACAAAGAAGGTTTTGAAAGCTTTACAGCTGCAAATTTACAATAAAATGGCAGCTCTCTGCAAACTCACCAACTACATTCTGATTATGTAGGCATTGAATCCAGCCGAGACAACCAGGAAAAGGATATCCCTAGATATCAGTCATGTGTTTGTAGGCTGGCCCAGTGAATCCACCAGTCTTGCAGCCCCTAAACTGTAGCATCTACCCAACAATCCACTAAATTATAAGGCAGATTTTGTATGGGCACAAAAAGAAATCCCAAATCTATACTAAAGTAAACAATTGTTCATTTGAAATATGCTACATTTAAGTAAGACTATAATAAAAGCAATTGGTTTGAAAACCACTACTTCCCTTTTTTAACTTCAATCAATATATTATGCTTTTTGTTATTTGTAAACAGCTCTTTCACAAGGTAAAAAAAGTTGCATGATTTTAACACTTTGTTCTAAATGCAGCTTTGGCAGGTGCTTCTTAACTGAATCACAGTTAAGTATAATCAATGTAATGCAACAAATGAATATTACTTGCTCCATCTTCTGAAACAGGTTGCTAGTTCTAAAATTTTGTGCAACACAAAGATGTGTAAGAATGGTGATGAAGGAAGAACTATTAATATAAAGGATAACCAAGAAAAGCCGGGGAAGATCTCATTAGTAGGCGGGAAAAAGAAAATGAATCTACCACATCATTATTAACTACAGTATGAAAACCTGATTGTACTAGACTTATTTAAACTCGGAATATTTCACAGCACAAAGTGCTGGTGCAAAGAAGTTCATTTTAAAACAATCCAGTGCCTGTTTAAAGTAATGCTATTTTGACACCTCTCCATCTCAGACAAGTAAGAGGACTGTTGGATGCAGTCAGACATATATGCGGTAACTGCACCTGAAAGGGTTTTCCTTACTCTGCGAAGCTCACCAGCAAACAGTATAAGGAGGCATTGCAGATGGAGGTTCTTGTGCCTTTCCCACAACCCACAGCCAAAAGTTTCTTCTGAGGAAGATGTAACCATCATAGCCCAGAGCTGCTAGATCACATATAAATGTTCAAAAAGATGGCTGATTTCCCATTCCTTCACACTGCATGTGAAGGGATGAGAAACGGTGAGGAAAAGATGGCTTGATGGGTCCAGTGAGATTCTTCTGCTTGGATCAAACCTTATACCTTTAAAACAGAAGTGTCAAACTTGTGGCCCTCCAGATGTTTCAAACAACAATTCCAAGAGGCTCTAGCAAATGAACCCAAAGGGTGCTCACCAATGCTTCCTCTTCATCCTGGAAAGAAGTGACAAGTGTAGTGCCGCAGAGTTCTGCCCTGGCCCCGTTCTGTTCAACATCTTTATCAATAACTTAGATCAGTGTTTCTCAGCCTGTGAGTCCCCAGATGTTTTGGCCTTCAACTCCCAGAAATCTGGTAAACTGCCTGGGATTTCTGGGAGCTGTAGGCCAAAACACCTGGGGAGAACCACTGACTTAGATGAAGGTTTAGAAGCCATGATTATCAACACCAAATTGTGAAGGATAGCTAATACTCCGGAAGACAGGAGCAGAATTCAAAACGATCTTTACAGATTGGAGAGATGGGCCAAAACTAACAAAATGAAGTTCAACAGTGACAAATGTAAAATACTCCACTTAGGCAGAAAAAATACAATTCAAAGATACAGAAGGGGGGGACACATGGCTCGACAGCAATGTGTGTGTGACAAAGAACTTGAAGTCTTTGTGGACAACCTGTTAAACATGAGACAACAATGTGATGTGGCAGCTAAAAAAGCCAATGGAATTTTGGCCTACATAAATGCTAACTATTCTGCCTTGGTCAGATCACACCTGGAATACTGTCTAATTCTGGGCACCCCAATTGAAGGGAGATGTCAAGCTGGAATATGTCCTGAGAGGGTGACTAAAATGATCAAGGGTCTGGAGAACAAGCCCTATGAGGAGTGGCCTAAAGAGCTGGGCATGTTTAGCCTTCAGAAGAGAAGGCAGAGAGGTGGCATGATGAGGGCCATGTATAAATATGTGAGGTTAAGTCATAGGGAGGAGGGAGCAAGCTTGTTTTCTGCTGCCCTGGAGCCTAGGACGTGGAACAATGGCTTCAACCTACAGGAAAGGAGATTCCACCTGAACATGAGGAAGAACTTCCTGTGAGAGCTGTTCAGCAGTGGGACTCTCTGTTTCGGAGTGTGGTGGAGGCTCCTTCTTTGGAGTCTTAAACAGGCTGGATGGCCATTTGTCGGGGGTGCTTTGAATGCAATTTTTCTGCTTCTTGGCAGGGGATTGGACTGGAGGGCCCATGGGGTTTCTTCCAACTTTTATGATTCTCTGTTTCTAGCCAGCTTGCCCAATGGCCAGGAATTCTGGGAGCTGAAGTTCAAAGCACAAGTTTGACACCACTGCTTTAAAAGAAACTAGCCAGAATTTCCAGATGTATTCAAGACATTTACCATGGCTCCTACAGTTGGTCCCAACTCAGCCTAAGGAATTATATAAGTGAAATACATCATTTGTGCTGCATTACTCCTTGCTCTGGCTGTAGGATTCCCAGGCATAGCTCCATCCCACTACTGCCAGCTGTAGGTGTGTGCGTGCCCATATGAGATCCAGCTGTCTTCATGCACCCGAGGAAAGAGGAGTCACCTTATCATGCATTGAGAGGTATGAAGCACTATCATCCCCAGATACATTAGGATAGCTGGAACATGGCCCAAGTGGCCAGTAGCCTAAGAGACAGAGCTGCATCCAGGAGCCTTCCTCTCCTTGCCAGGGGAAATTTTCACTTGGTAGCATGTTTGCTGAATCCCAACAGCCTGTGGTTTGGTTTGCCTTTGTTTTCAATTACATCATGAAACATCTATCCATCTTTAATGGGACAGCAAATGCTCTCAATAAGACAACAGTGTATTTCCCAAAAGGACCTGAGACTTAAGCAAGATACTGATTGCAGAAGAAGAAGAAGATTAAAACCCATGAATATCACTGGTATAACAACAAAGTTACCGCAGAACAAACCGCATGGGTTGCTTAGTCATTCAAAACATGGAGATTGGAAATCATTCAATTGTGTTTAAATACACTGCAGAGACCGCATGGCTAAATAATCTGTTTAGTCTGGCTGATCAGCTGTTTTTCAAGGTTTCTCCCTGCAGCTTAGGTTTTTAAATTTCAATTTGATACATGCTACCGCAGAGAAAGAATCTGATAACATTTAGGGGATATGTCCTATCTGTGAATAGAGATCTCTGGATTCAGATCAACAATGGTGGTTACCCTAAAGGACAAAACAAAAGCTGTTAGACAAACCTGTGTGTGCATACAATGCCTGCTGTACATTCATTGATTTGTTCAGGCTTATGTAGTAAACGTTGAAACTTTTGTGAAAATTTTGCCAAAACAATTTTCAATACATATAAAATTCAAAACCTTAAGCTAACACTGCACAGAAAGTGAACAAAGATTACTCTTTTCAACACAAATATCTATGTTACTTTGTCATTTCAAACCCCTGAGTTTTACCGTACCAAATGTACAGATACAAAGAGAAACAAGAGATCATTCCTCAGTATATTATCTTCAGATTCTTCCACATTCTCAGTGTGGACCGTATAACACATTCAAGCTGACAGAGAACAAAAATCAGTTCAATTTCCCCTATTTAGCACAGTATGAAGAACTCAGGAGACCGCATCTACCCAAATGTTTATTCTCCTAAGTTGGTCACAGTTGGTATACCATGACGTTCTGTAATGCTGTCTCATGAGGAATTAGCTTGAATGAATACTCGTTCCATCATAAAATAGAGAAACATATAAAGACTGGTCCAAAAATCTGGGAAATCCTTAGTGAACCTAATTATTCGTTGCACTTTGCTCCACAGTGATTGTGTTTAAAATGAAAGAAGGGGAAAAAACCATAGTCAGACATTTCAGGTTCTCTTCTCTTCATCATTTTTCTCAAGCTTATATATGGCGTCCAGTCAGAAAATAAAGCGGCTTATCGTCACTACTGTTGGCAGTTTGAAATTCATCTCTCAGACGAAACTGCCATTCATCTTCCAGCTCTAAACGGACTATAGTTTGACGCAAGGAGCTCCTGTCTTGGCAAATGACACACAGGGTCGCACCTTAAATCCAAAAACAAAATACAGTTTATAACATGGTTCAACTGACAAGTTTATTCTCTAAAATATCTTCTGCTATTTGAAAGTATTAGCCAGACACAAGTCAGGATTGCTCCTGAATAAATATCCCCTTTAAGGTTAATTTTATAGTGTATGTAATATGTTTATGTCAGAAAATTATGAGGAGTGGATTTCAAATACCACTCTTAAGGAAATACTTTCCACATGCTTTGTTTCCTATTGTAATTAAGCACATAAAAGGGCACACAAGCCAAGGATAATCTAGTGGGGAAATGCATGCTGCTGGTGGGATGTAGTCATTTTTGTGATTTCTGCTGCCTTTTATTCTCTCTTGGTTTCCACATTGGTTTCCCCCAGCAAACAAAGATATTCAGTAGACTACCAGTATAGAAATGGATCCGTTGTGATGAGATTCCTCAAACAGTAATCCAGTGGATGGGCTATATTAGTGACTATTTCTAGTGTTGAAGTTGCTTCTAACTGTGAGAGGAATGAGGTTGAATACTGTGAAAGCCACCCACTGCATGGCTATCAGCCTCCTCCCAGTAGACTCAAATCAAGGAAAAGCTTCATGAGAACCACCACTCCTCTTAATGTTCTCCCAGCAACAACAAAAACATCTCTCTGAGCTGCTAAACCAGGCAATCCCAATTGGATGGTCCCTCGTGAGGGTCTACTTCCAGGGGCAAACCAAGAATGGTCAATTTGGAAGTCCCTGGACAGACTCAGAAGTGGAGTAAGCAGATCAAAAGACTACCTGGCAAAATGGCACTACCTAGAAGAATCTACCTTGTGTGACTGTGGAGCAGAACAAACAACTCCACACCTGTGTGGTTGTCCACAATGCCTGCCTCATGTACAGAGAAAGAATTGTTTAAAGCTACAGACAATGTGGGTGCTGTTGCCCAGTTTTGGTCAAAAATTATTTAGCTGCTTGTGCTCTTTCTATTTTTATCAGTTTTAGACATATGTATGCAATGCCTTTTACATGAAACAAAGTTGTGATGAAGGTAGGCAGTCAAAATCGGCTGGCTGCACGCAACTCTATGTACCTCTAATGCAGAGCTTTCCAAACATTTCATGTTGGTGGCATGCTTTTTAGACATTTTGTGACACTAATTCGGTTGTATTACAAACTGGAGTTTGTAAAGAAAGTTTGTAAATAAAGTTTGGAGTTTGGAAAGCTCTGCTTTAATGAATTCATTTCTTCATGACTACAGTGTCCATAGCCTTCTTATTCTTCCCACCTACACTGACATATGGTACCGATAGTGTTTTGGCTGTGAATAGAGATCCCATGCTGTCTCAGGGTAGCATTACTACATGTTAGCTGAGCTAGGGGAGTCATGCTAGCCCTATGCAAATGCTGTATTGAATACCACCAAGGCATAATGCACGAGAAACGGTAAAAAATACATGTATCTGTCATGCTGTGCAGTGTACTGTGTCAGTATGCACTGCACCATGTGCATTGACATACTACTCGAAGTGCGTAATTGGGCATCTGCAATGATTCCACATGTGAAACTCCAACTGCACCAACAGTCTATTTTGCATTGTCCAGAAAAGATAATCTGTATGTTCATACATTGTTAAATATTAAGGGACAGCTTGTTCTAAATTATCTTTTAGTGCACATCTTGAAGTACTCAAGAGCAATCTGCTTCAGTAGGAATGTTTCTTAAGAGTCTGGGATGAATATGATGTATAGTGCCCACCTAGCTTTTGGGGCTTTTGGTCCCTTAGTTTTCAGATGTAAAGTACACTTGAGAAAAAGGAAGTGGAAGTTTTTAGTGATGCCAGAGTCCCTTACATTATGACAACCCTTTTCTTTATGTGACAGGTTCTGACATGCATTGCCTAGTTTGCTACAAAAAAAATTAAGGAAGCACTAAATAACAGGTCAGTGCAGAAATTGTATTACCTTTCAGGAATTTGAACTTCTTAAGAAAATCTGCTCCTACAAAGGAGTCACAAAGATATAGAAGAAGTCCACTGAAAAACACCGCTTCATAGTTGACATTAACAGAGTGTGGTCGCGAACTGACATAGCAAAGAGCTACCTAGATCAGGGGAAAAGACAGAAAGGTTATACACATTTGAATATTATCTTAACATATTATATTATGGTGGCGTATCTGCCACCATAACATCAATAGTGAACTTTAGCTGGAGAGAGAGTGGTCTCGGACCTGGCAGTTGCCATCTTTATTTAGATAAAACCCAGAATAAATTGAAATTACTGCCCTCAAAATATAATCAGTAAATTTAAATCAGAAATCAAAAGAAGTATTGATGAAATCACATTTAAAAAGTGGATTAAAAAGAGGAGTCCACATAGTAAGTGTGAATGTATTAAAAGATAGAAAAGGAAAAAAATGAAAAGGGGAGCTAACTTATGGATGCCATTAGCCTACAGTTTGATGGAACCCCACTTGTAGCAATTACAAAACAGCATTAGAACTACAGCTTCATAAACGGGTTCTCAGGTTTATTATTAAGAAAGGATTCAGCTGTTTATAAGATTCCTAGAGACATACTTGCAGCCCAATGTTTAGATAGCAGTCAACAGCCAACACAGGGTTCTTGAAGTTATGAATGGCCTTTGGGAAAAGCTTGTATGTAGCGTGTTGAAGGAACTTCTCTAAAAGAAACTGAGCTGGAGCTGCTAGGAGTGTGTGCTCACTGTCCGGAGCACAGACATACTGAAGAGGCATTATTGGAGTCAAACTCTCTGATACCTATAAAAAAAACCAAGAGGTTAATATCAATAAATCAATTTATTACTTTCTTAGTCACCCTCCACCAATGGTGCTCTGGGCAACTTACAGAATAAATCAATAAAACACTTAAATTATCATTAAAACTACTAATCAAATGCTCTGCCAAAGAGCCAAGTCTTCAGTGCAACAGTGCAACAGTAAAAAAAAAAGCTCAATTCGCACATGGCTCGGATGTCAAGTGGCAGAGTTCCACAGTTTTGGGACGGCAGCTGAGAAAGCTCTCCACCTAGTGACCTCCAGGTGAATTTCTCTAGGGCCCAGTATATATATGAGATTCTCTTGAGAAGATCGAGGTGACCACTACTCAGGTCGATAGGGGGAGAGACGGTCCCTAATATGTGAAATCTGTATGTTGATCAGAGGAATACTTGCAAATGCAACTCAAATGACTTCATCGTTTTAAAATGTCGGGCACAAAAGTATGGGTTGCTTACCTGTAACCATATTTCTTCGAATGTCAGGTCTGTGAAATCCACACACATGGGTTTTCCCCCGCGCATGCGCAGATTCTCGGATACTCTACTAGAAAGATCTAAATACAAGCACCGCCCACCTTCCCATCAGCCCCAGCGCCCAGGCGGGGCTTGCTCCTCAGTCCGTTTCCGCGAAAACACAGAACGAAAAGAGGCATGACCGTGGGGAGGATGGGCGGGTTCCTGTGGATTTCACAGACCTGACATTCGAAGAAATATGGTTACAGGTAAGCAACCCATACTTCTTCTTCATGTGGTCTGTGAAATCCACACACATGGGTGAGTAACAAGCTATTTACCTGGAGGTGGGTCATGCCACACACGAAAAGAGAACGGCTCTGCCAAAGGCTGCATCCCTCTTGGCGATGATGTCCAGCTTGTAATGGGATGCAAAGGTGGAAGGAGTTGACCATGTTGCCGCTTTGCAGATGTCATGAACTGGAACTCCCCGCAGAAAGGCCTGAGAGGTAGAAACTGACCTCGTGGAATGTGCCTGTAATGTCGGGGAGGATCTCTACCTGCCAATTGATAGGCCAACCGAATTGTGGAAACTATCCATGACGCCAGACGCTGTGAGGAGACCGGAGTGCCAAGGGCATCCTTTCTATATTTAAGGAAAAGTCTGGGCGACTTCCTATAACTGGCAGTCCTGTCAATATAGAAGGAAAGTGCCCTTTTGACATCCAGGGAGTGTAGGGACACCTCTAACTGAGAGGATGGTTTAGGGAACAGGGCAGGGAGAGTGATGTCCTGGGACATATGAAAATGGGATACAACTTTAGGTAAAAAAGTAACATCGGTCCGAAGAACAACCTTGTCTTCGTGGAACCTTATAAACGGGGATCAGCCTAAGGGCTGTTATCTCGCTAGCTCTCCTGGCTGAGGTAATAGCAACCAAGAACGCTGTTTTCCAGGAGAGATTGGAGATATCAGCGTGAGCCATGGGCTCGAACGGGGTTTAGACAACTGGGAGAGAACAAGTTCAAGGCTCCAGGCTGGAGGTGGTGGGGAAACTGGGGGTGGATTCATCTATAACCCTTTAGGAACATGTGGATAATAGGATCCTGAAAGAGGGACGGGAGTCCACCTCTCCTCCTATACCATGATAGGGCAGCTAGATAGCACTTTATCGAGGAGAGAGAAAAATTAAGGGATGAAAGATGAACCAAAAAGTCTATTACCACCGGAATAGGGGCTAAAAGAGGAGGGTGGCGGGATTCGGAAAAAGTAGCGAACTTTTTCCATTTGTAGGTATAGGACTTTTTAGTCGAAGCCTTCTGGTCCGACAACAAGATGAGGCGAGCCGCAACATAGACGTGGTCTAGGGGGTTATCCTCCAATCCGTCCGGAGGAGGGTTGGGAGGTCTGGGTGTTGAAGTAGGCCGACTTGTAGCGTCAGCAGGTACGGGCTGGACCGCAGGCGCAGAAAGTTGCCCTGGCTGCATGGAGGGGGGCAAACCATGGTTGCCTGGGCCACCATGGCGCTATGAGGATGCAATCGGTCTTGTCTGAGACAATCTTTGCTACCACTCTGGAGAGGAGTGGGAGGGGTGGAAATACGTAAAGGAAGCCTAGGGACCACTTGAAAAGGAAGGCATCTCCCAGGCAACCTGGGGATGCGCGAGGGTCTAGCCTTGCGCAGAAGAGGGGGCAGTGAGCATTGTCGGGGGATGCAAACAGGTCCACCTGTGGGTGGCCCCATCGGCGGGTTAGGAACCTGAACTCTCTGGGATGAAGACGCCACTCGTGAGTGGTCAAGGATGTCCGACTGAGGGAGTCTGCTAAGGTATTGTCCTTGCCTGGAAGGTGAACTGCCACCAGGAAGATGTTCTTCTGTATGCACCAGTCCCAGATGCGAATTGAGAGGGCCAGGAGGTTGTGCGAGTGAGTCCCACCCTGTTTGTTGAGATAAAACTGGACAGAGGTGTTGTCTGTGATTATCTGGACGGTGCGGTTGTGAACTAGGTTCGAGAACGCCCGAAGGGCTTTCTCTACTGCCAGCATCTCGAGTGAATTTATGTGGAGTTGCATCTCCTCCGGGACCAGCGGCCGCTGATCTGAGGTGTAGCGTGTGGGCTCCCAGCCTCCCTCGGAGGCATCCGTGGTCACTGACAGGGACGGGTGGGGGGGAAGAAAGGGCATGCCCGAGCACACATTGGATTCCCTTGTCCACCATATGAGTGACCGAAGGACAGGGGAGGGAGGGTGGAGGATGACAGACTGACTGTCTGCAAGGGGATTGAAGGCAGCAAGGAACCAAGCCTGAAGCGGGCGGAGTCGGAGCCTGGCAAAAGGTGTGACACTTGTGGTGGAAGCCATGTGGCCCAGGATGGACTGAATGGTCCATGCAGAAGCATGTCTCTGGGAGAGGAGGCCAGTGATGGCCCGCTTGAGATTGAGGAACCGGTCCTCTGGGAGGAATGCCTTCTGGGCGTTGGAGTCTATCATGGCACCTATGAAATGAATGTGTTGTGTAGGAATCAGTTGAGATTTGTCGAGGTTGACAATGAGTCCAAGGTCCTGTAAAAGAGATAAGGTATATGATATGTCAGAGAGGAGCTGATTTCTAGTGGGAGAGATCAAAAGGTAGGGAGTTGAATTTGAAAACTTGTCCTTCTAGGGCAAAGCAGAGGTATCTACGGTGGTCTTGGGCAATAGAAATGTGGAAGTAGGCATCTCTCAAACCAATGGTGGCCATCCAGTCTCCCCGTTTGATAAAAGGGAGGATAACCGCTAGGGTAACCATACGGAACCTGCGGGGCTTGATGAATCTGTTGACTCCCTGAGGTCAAGGATGGGCCGCTGGCCACCGTCTCGTTTGTCTACCAAAAGTAGCGAGAAAAAGGCAGTTGGCAGTATCATCTAAAGAGACAGGGGAGACGGCTCCTTGTGCAACAAGGAGTCAATTTCTTCCCATAGGGCAGGTGAAGGTGGAGTGAGTAGTATGTGCCCAAGTCGGGGGCATGAGTCAAATTCAATAGAGTAGCCATAGTGAACTATGTTGAGGACCCACCTGTCAGTAGTGATGGAACACCAAGCTGATGCAAAGGGTAGGAGTCTATCAAGGAAGGTGAGGTGTGGGATGGTGTCAGTATGCTGTAAGTGTTGAGAGTGTGGAACAACAGGAGGTGTGAGTGGAGGGGGGAGGGGGAGAAAGTGACGGGTTAAAACCGCCGTCTGTTATTGTAAGGAGGCCTGGAGCCGCGTGACTGTCCTCGAAAGGGCAGAGGGGGCCTCCTAACGCTAGAGGGGGGCGTCTGGGGACGCTGTTTGTCTCTATAGTTTTGGTAGTAGTAACCTCCTCGGGAGTAAGGGTATCTACTATAAGGTCTCCACCTATGGCGTTGTTGGTAGGGCGTTGACCATAGCCACTAACAATTTGTTTATTTTTGTGTGACTGTTCAAGTTGTGAATTAGTCTCTGTGTTAAACACACCTGTCTCATCCAAGGGGAGGTCTTCAATCAGGTTCCGTTGGTCTTGGGATAGTGTAGATGCCCTAAGCCAAGCATGTCTTCTCAAAGCCACAGATCCCGTAATCAATTTCCCGCGTTATCAGCGGTATTTTTAGCTAAGTCCTTTTGGAGCTTAGAGAGAAGGGCAGCCTCTTGGGCAAAGGCGGTAGCCATGGCCTGTTCAGCCGGTGGTAGCAACTCGAGGTAGGGAGTTACCTTATTCCAGATGTATGTATGATAGCAACTCATATATACCCCATAATGGGCCATTCTAGCGAATAGGCAGGCTGAGGAATAAAACTTTCTTGACATGTTGTCAAGCTTTTTCCTTCCTTATCGGAAGGGGAGATTTGGTTTCTCTGTATTGGTCTCGGCTGAGCATCCGTCACCAAAGAGTTGGCATTAGGAAGTTTAGCAAGCCATGTGGCTTCTTTAAGGTCAAGCTTGTAAAGATTTTCAGCCCTTTTGGAGGTTGCTGGAACCAGGCCTGGTGCCACACCTGTGGTTTTTAATATTTGTAATAGATAGGGCAAAGTTGGTAATACAGCAGCCATAGGAGGTCGCTGTTCTGAGGTGGTAAAGCATGGATCTTGAACAGCATTGGGTGGGGGAGGGGTTGCCAAATTGATGGCTCTAGACAGGCGTATGAGCAATGCTGCAAATGCCTTGTATTCCTCTGCTTGGAGGGGATCAGGATCAGCCTCTTGCTGCACTGAGGCAGAGGCGGTGGGATCAGAGGAAGGTTCAGTAGCAGAAACATCAGCCTCTTGAGTTTCTGCCTGAATGGGAGTAGAAAGGGAGGGAGGCACTGCCACCTGGTGGGGAGTAGCTGGCGGTTCGGGAGGAGGAGAAGCAACAGTGGCTGTAGGCGGAGGGCGGGCCTGAGGGCGAGGGGTGGTTCCACGTGGCTCTCAAAACCTTCCTGGTAGTGATAGGGAGGATAATAAGGGAAAGGCGGGTAAGGGGAAGGGAGGAAAAGGGTATTCCTGGGGCCAAGCACGGTGCGAGGAGCGACTGTGCCGACGTTTAGGAGGAGGGCTGCAGGACCGGGAGGAGGAGGAGGAGGAAGAAGGAGAGCGGCGCCTCGAGGCTCTCTTGGAGCGGCGCCGTGTGGCTGGGGAAGCAGCACGGGCAGCCAGTATCGGGAGGAGAGCACTCAGGCACTGGAGCCAGCTGAGCTGGTTGGAGAAGAAGAGGGGATAAGGCAAGGCTCGGGTCCACCTGGGACGTGAGCACATCAATGGGGAGCAATTGGGGAGGCTCTTGGAGCTCCAGAAAAGACGCTGTGTCCTGCTCCATTTCAGGCAGTTCAAGGAAGACTGCTGGCGGTTCAGCCACAGGAGATCTCAAGGCCGGTTGGGCAGTGAGGTGTCTCCTTTTTTGTTGCCTTTCCTTCTCCTTGTGTTTGGTCTTTTGAGCTGCCTTTTTGGGCGGCTTTGCCTGCTTTTTTGGTGGCTCGCCCTGGGAAGGAGAGGGGCCTTCCAATGGGTCTTCTTGCTGCGGAGGAGCTGGTGAGCTCTCTCCTGCAAGGGAGGGGGGGAGGCGGCAAAGGCTCGGGAGAAGGCTGAGCGCCTTGGCGAAGCTGTTCTGGCGCCAGAGACTGGTCGTAGAGGAGCGCCTTAAGGCGCGAATCCCGGCTCTTTTGGGCCCTGGTGGTGAAGCTCCTGCAAATATTGCAGGCTTGTTTTAGGTGAGCCTCCCCCAGACACAACAGGCATTTTAAATGTTTATCAGCCTCGGGTAAATTAACCCCACAGGCTGAGCATTTTTTAAAAGTAGGGACAGACATATCTAAATCTAAAGGGAAAGAAAAAACCTTGTCAGAGTAAAAAGCTACAGAGAGCACTCCGAGATGTGTACTGCTACACGCGGAAAAAGGACTGAGGAGCAAGCCCCGCCTGGGCGCTGGGGCTGATGGGAAGGTGGGCGGTGCTTGTATTTAGATCTTTCTAGTAGAGTATCCGAGAATCTGCGCATGCGCGGGGGAAAACCCATGTGTGTGGATTTCACAGACCACATGAAGAAGAAATAAGGATACTGTGCAGTGAGTGGAACCACACTGACCTAAAGAGAAAAAGTCCTCAGGCCTTAACACATATTCCAAGAAATACAACTAATGTTAGAGTCCTGGACATCTACCCTCATACTTTATCTACACACTTCACTTTCTCAGAGATCAGTGGGGATAACAACACATAAAATCATCTGCAGTATCAGTAGCAACTAAACATATTTGGAAGACACAGCCAACACTAAAAAGTACAGAATGAATGCATTAATAACTGTTCTTGCCAAATGCTATGTGCATGTGTTAGGGCTGGGACAAAAATTGTCAAAAATATTAGAAATTAACTAGGTATTTTTAATTACAAAAATGTAAGTTAAGCACTGAAATATTAATGAACCCAATGACGCAGCAAAGCTGCAGTTCAATATAAGCAGGCAGGACTGTTGCTGAGTAATGCCTCGGTCTGAGAGAGCTCTCAGTGTGAGAGAATGCTTCAGTGGGAGAATAGGCCTTAGTGGTAGTAGGCCTCACAGTGTGAGAAAAGGCCTCACAGTGTGAGGTAGGCCTTAGTCTGTGAGAAGCTTCGGTGAGAGAAGCTCCAGTGTGAAGGCTTTTGTGTGTAAAGCTACTGTGTAACTTCGGTGTGAGAGGAGGCTCTGTGAGAGCAAAGCTGTTTATCTACATAAGAAAGAAGCCCAGCATGAAAGCAATAATAATAATAATAATAATAAACTTTATTTGTACCCCGCACCCATCTCCCCAATGGGGACTTGGGGTGACTCACATGAGGCCAAGCCCAAACAGCAAATTACAACAAAATAAAATCAAGAACATCAAGAATAAACACAATAAAAATACATACATATAATTTTTTTAAAAACCCAGTATACAACTAGCTATCTAAAATCACCAGGGAATATAAAGAACTTTATTTGTGTTATGGAAAACTTGTTCTTTTAAATAGTGCAACCATATTATTTTGCTATAAAGAAAAGCCTCCTATAGAAGAGATCACATTGGTCTGTGCATTTTTGGGTTTTTTTAATCACTTTGGCCACTGGCACTGGGTCACGCTGCTGCTGCTAAGTTACTCTGCTTTGCATTTATGAGGAAGGTCTTTTGTTAATAAGCCCACTCGCCCAACAGAAATAACAGGGTTCCTGTGCCTTCCTCACATAGACGGCTTGTGCCTCATAGACAAACGACCACTGGGAAGTAGAATTTCTATGCAGACCTGGTTGTAACTAATGTTTCCAGCATCATATGGCAGTTTCAGTTTGTGTGTTTTACTTTTTTCGAGCTCTACATGGGTATATTTTCAGGATATCCCTCACTACCAAGTCAGTATTTCCTAGAACAGCATTTACCAAACTTAGTCTTCTTGCTGTTCTGGACTTCAGTTCCCAGAATCCTGCATCATATGGCTTAGGCCAGTGTTTCCCAACCAGTGTGCAATCATCAGGTGTGCTGTGGGAAATTGGAACCTCCAATACCCTTTCTTCTCCCTCCTGCCGAACACTTTTTCTTCTCCACTCGGGCTCCCTTCTTCCCAGTCTCGCTCTGCTTGCTTTGCCTCGCTTTGCTCATGCTGCCACTTCTGCGGGAGGGGGGAGGGAGGAAGACGTGACCCGTGCGGGCGCTACTGCACAGACTCGTCCCACATCTTCCTCCCTCCCCTCCACAGTGCTCTCTGGATATAGGTGAACTAAAACTCCAAAACTCAAGGTCAATGCCCACCAAACTCTTATAGTATTTTCTCTTGGTTATGGTAGTTCTGTGTGGGAAGTTTGATTCCATTCCATCATTGGTGGAGTTCAGAATGCTCTTTGATTGCGGGTGAACTATAACTCTCAGCTGTTGAGCAAGACCTTTGTGTGTGTCTTTCTGCCATTCCTGCCAGGATATCTATGTTGTGTTCATCGAAACAGGCCCAGGTTTCACACTGAGTGTATAAATTCATTTAAAAACATATTAACTATATGTATTACTGTGTTAGAGTGTCATTTTGTGTCATTTTGGTTGGTGGTGTGCCCCAGGATTTGGTCAATGTAAAAAATGTGCCGCGGCTCAAAAAAGGTTGAAAAACACTGGTTTAGGCAATCAAAACTTCTGGGAACTGACTTACTGTCCTAGAGCAATTTGGCAACTCGGGTATTACCAATCATCTTTTTTTTACTTCATTGGTTACTTCAAAATGAAAATGGAAGGAAATTCAATCTTAGTCACTCAAAAAGAAAAAAAGGATAGAAAGAAGGAAAGAGAATGAGAGGGGGAATACTGTCTTTTTCTTCCTTTTTTTTTGGTTCAACCATGGCACTCACCATAATTTTTGGTTTAATATCAAAATCCTTTTGACCTCCAACCTGGATGTGTTTCTTCATGAGGCTGAAGTTGTTAAAGCAACAAATAAGGAGGCCGCTGCTATTTGTTCTCAGGTTAAAATCTACATCTTCACAGAAATACCTAAAGAGTTGGATATAGGATCACATGGATTCAATCAAAACAATGATTTCTACTTTCTAGTACATCTTTTGATTATTTACAAAAAGGTTGTACTGAAACCTAAATGTACAATCCTGGATATAAAACAAGAGCTAACACTGTCTATAGGCATGGGCAAAACCAGGCCTGTGGGCTGGATGCCATCCTTTGGGCTCTTCCTGCCAGCCCCCATCTGCTTCGGCTTCCCCTTCAGTATGTGGATGCAGTGGCCTGCCATGCCCCCAGGATGAGACAGACCACAGGTTAATCCGATCCACAATGGCTATCAAGATTGCCCACAAGCGCAGACTCCAAGCAAGAAAGACAAGGTGCAAGATGAACACCTAAGCCCTTCAGGAACCCTCCAACGAGCCCATCTTCAAACAGCACTCAAGGACCATCTACCCATAGAACAACCCTAAAATGTTGAGGAACATTGGAATAAACCGAAGACCTCAATCATCACAGCCTGCGAAGAAACTATTGGATATCAAACCAAGAAACATCAAGATTGGCTTGACGAAAATGACAATGAGATCCAACAGCTAATTGATAAGAAAAGGAAAGCTTCCAAACATGGCAGAGGGACGTCAACTGGGCTGCTAAGAAAAAGAACTACACCAGTGCAAAAGCTGAGGTCCAAAGAAGGACAAGAGAACTCAAGAACATCTGGTGGACAAAGAAGGCTGAAGAAATCCAACACCTGGTAGATACCCATGATGCTTGGGGATTTTTCACTTGACCACGGTGGTACATGCTCTGGTTACATCCCGTATAGACTACTGCAACGCTCTCTACGTGGGTTGCCTATGAAGACTGCCCGGAAGCTGCAATTAGTCCAACGCTCGGCAGCCAGATTACTAACAGGAGCGGGATACAGGGTGCATACAACCCCCTTGTTGTGTCAGCTTCATTGGCTGCCAATTAGCTTCTGAGTACAATTCAAAGTGCCTACAAAACCCTATATGGTCCCAGCCCAGTTTACCTGTCTGAACATATTCTCCCCTATGAACCCTCAAGAGTATTAAGATCATCCGGAGAGGCCCTGCTCTCGGTCCCGCCTCCTTCGCAGGCGCGCCTGGTAGGGACGAGAGACAGGGCCTTTTCTGTGGTGGCTCCCGGTTGTGGAATTCCCTCCCAAGTGAAATTAGATCTGCCCCCTCCCTGCTGACTTTTAGGAAGCTGGTGAAAACATGGCTGTGCAATGAGGCCTTCGCACAATGAGGACGGAGATCACTAATTGACTAAAGTCACTGACCACCAGACATGGATTGTATACAAGGACTGAGCTAGACATGATTTTACTGTGCCGAATAGTTTTTATGTATTTATTGTATTGGTAACTGTTAATTTTATTGTGAATTTTAGACGTTTTTAGATTTTAAATGTTAGCATTGAATTCTTGCTGTTTGCCGGTCTGAGTCCCTCAATTGAGGTGAGAAGATCGAGGCATAAAAAAGTTTTAAATAAATAAATAAATAAATAAATTTTCAAAGCCACAAAAGTCATCTACGGACCACGAAACCATGGCATACAGCCTCTACGCTCATCAGATGGAATCAAACTTCTGAAGGACAAAAAATCAATTGCACTACGTTGGAAAGAATACGACCAAAGCCTTCTGAACCGCAGTTCCAATGTGGCCGAAGAGGTTCTCTCGCAAATCCCACA
The DNA here is from genome assembly GCA_030556195.1 of Anolis apletophallus. Classification (NCBI taxonomy): domain Eukaryota; kingdom Metazoa; phylum Chordata; class Lepidosauria; order Squamata; family Anolidae; genus Anolis; species Anolis apletophallus. Next base: position 81,791,429 of record JARBWK010000007.1, on the reverse strand, counting down.
GCAACAAACCAGGGATGAGCTTGCAGCACTGCCTAGTCTGGAAGAAGTCAGCAATGCCATCAGCCAACAAAAAAATAACAAAGCCAGTGGACCTGATGGGATCCCTGCTATAATCTTTAAAGAGGGGGGACCTGAGCTGACACAACAACTCCACCAGCTCATTGAAAAAGTGTGGGTGACCGAGAAAATCCCAGCAGATTTCAAGGATGCCATTATCATCACCATTTTCAAAAAAGGGGAAAGAACAGACTGCGGAACCTATCAAGGTATCTCCCTTCTAACCTCCGCTGGGAAAATCCTCGCAAGAATCCTTGCAAACCACCTTCTACCTCTCTCAGAAGACACCCTCCCAGAATGGCTTCCGCCCCTCCAGAGGAACAGTGGACATGATCTTCACTGCACGACAGCTCCAAGAAAAATGCGGGAAACAAAATCAACCACTGTAGATGGCACTCATTGACCTTGCAAAGGCATTTGACACAGTGAATCGCAGTGCTTTTAGTTATTCATTTATTTATCATTTTGACTTGATAACCCACCCTTCCCGAGGCTCAGGGCGGTTCACATATAAAAGCAGCATATAGCCTATAAAACAGCATACAAACATGATTAAAAACATCTAAAAAATTCCATTAAAACAGACATAAAATCACAACCAGCTGGATCATAGGGCTGGGTCATAGAGGTGGTGATGTTTGACAAGATATTGACGTCAGTCAAGCGCCATCAGACTCCAAACGCTTGTCTGAACCATCCTCCAAAAAATCAGGTGCCCTAAGAAATTTGTGAACATCCTGCGGCTCCTCCATGATGACATGATAGCAACAGCCTTGGACAGCAATGCCTCCTAAAGTGACCCATTTAAGGTGGAATCAGGTGTCAAACAAGGATGTGTCATTGCCCCAACTTTATTCTCCATCTTCATTGCTATGATGCTGCATCTTGTTGATGGGAAGCTTCCCACCAGAGTGGAAATAATATATCAGACAGATAGCAAGCTATTTAACCTCAGCAGACTGAAAGCCAAAACCAAGGATACAACAGCATCTGTTATAGAACTCCAGTATGCTGATGACAACATTGTCTGTGTGTATTCAGAAGAAGACCTATAAGCCACTCTAATCACCTTCGCAGAAGCATACGAGAAGCTCGGCCTGTCACTGAACATCGAGAAAATCAAAGTGCTCTTCCAGAAGTCAACAGCCAATCCCTCTCCAATGCCAGAAATACAACTTAATGGTGTAACATTAAAAAAATGTTGATCATTTCCGCTACCTTGGCCACCTCTCCACAAACATTGACACTGAAATACAACACCACTTGAGCTCTGCAAGTGCAGCATTTTTCCGAAGGAAGCAGAGAGTGTTTGAGGACCAGGACATCCGTAGGGATACCAAGGTGCTTGTTTATAAAGCTATTGTCCTCCCAATCTTGGTATATGTTTGCGAGACGTGGACTGTCTACAGACGTCACGTTCAACTCCTGGAACGATTCCATGAGCACTGCCTCCGAACAATCTTGCAAATCTCTTGGGAAGACAAGCAGACAAATGTCAGCGTGCTGGAAGAAGCAAAGATCACCAGCATTGAAGCGATGGTCCTCCGCCATCAACTCTGCCGGACCGGCCACGTTGTTCGGATGCCCGGCCACCGTCTCCCAAAGCAGCTGCTCTATTCCGAACTCAAGAATGGAAAACGGAATGTTGGAGGACAGGAAAAGAGATTGAAAGATGGGCTCAAAGCCAACCTTAAAAACTCTGGCATAGACACTGAGAACTGGGAAGCCCTGGCCCTTGAGCACTCCAGTTGAAGGTCAGCTGTGACCAGCAGTGCTGTAGAATTTGAAGAGGCATGAATGGAGGGCGAAAGAGAGAAACGTGCCAAGAGGAAGGCGCATCAAGCCAACCCCGAAAGGGACTGCCTTCCATCTGGAAACGAATGCCCTCACTGCAGGAGAAGATGCAGATCAAGAACATGGCTCCACAGTCACCTACAGACCCACCGCCAGAACTCCGATCTTGGAGGACCATCATCTTCGGACTACGAGGGATCACCTAAGTAAGTGACCAAATGTGTCCATGCCTCCCCCCTCTCTCTTTCTTTTCACAGGTCAAACCATCTCAGAAATCAGTGTACTGACTTTCACATGCTTATTGCTTTATTTGTACCCCCCAGTCTTATTTTAAAACTATTAGAATCTTGCACTTATAACTAAAAGCCACATTAGTAAAGATTTTAATTTGCTTACCTGTTTAGATCATATTGCACATTTTGGGTCAGGTCTATGTTGAGCAGTATGAAGTCGTGTATGTGGCATTTGGAGAAGGGAGTTTTGGGTGGGTTGGAATTTAATTTGCTGTTCCATTTCTGAATGCCCAGGATTGCATAATGGACAATTTTTGGTGTGGCTTCAATGTGTTGTAGAACACTCTTCAGAGACACATTTTTACTAGTTGATCCTTGCTCCATGGGCTGACTATAAAAAATAAAATAATTGTTATTGTACTCAACACTATAGAAGATAAGCAAGAGATCTTATAGTACAGAAGTGTAAAAAATATAGAAATATGCAGTGCGCAGTGGGACTGCTAGAAAGTGAGCAGCTTTAGGAAGATTATGGCTCTGGATTTTAACTTTTATATGAGGAGAGGGCAACAATCAGAACTTTTTCACGTTATGATTGTGAAGTGAATGAATTGTTGGGACTTGAATTAAGGAGACCAGTGATTCTGACTATTTCTGTCTTTTGCTTGGGGATGTTTTTTCCTTTTCTTTCTCATATTTTCTGATTGGTTTTAATTGTTGACTGCTCTAAACAGTTCATAAACATCAGAAGGGACAGCTATATGTTTGGATTGCTGGGAGTTTTCTGGGCTGTATGGCCATGTTCCAGAAGGCCATGTTCTATTGGAAACTAGGCAAGTGGGGTTGATAAAGGATTCCCCCAGGCAGGAAACAGCCAGGCTTTGAAGCTACAAGGCCATTCAATGCTAATCAAGATGGCCAATTGCAACATTCACACTTGCCTCTAACAAGAGTTCTTTCTCCCACCCTGGACATTATTCCACAGATATCTAAACCCTACTTGCCTATTTTCCAACAGACCTCACAACATCTGAGGATGCCTGCCATTGATGTGGGCCAAAGAGAGAATGCTTCTGGAACATGGCCATACAGCCGGGAAAACTCACAGCAACCCAGTGATTCTGGCCATGAAAGCTTTCGACAACACCTCTATATATTTGTTCATAAATAAACAAACAAGGAGAGGGGAATCGGATACATTGACCTGAATTCATTGAATGAGGACCAGGATACAAATGGGGAAAAAAGATATGTGACTAGACAGATGTCTTATGTGGAAAAACTATTCTGACACAAGGTAGCAGAAGAGAAGACCTCTGTGTCAGAATACTAACACTGGGATTTAGCTTGGCTTTCTGGATGGGGGAATAAGTAGAGCAGTCGTAACCACACATGCTAAATCAGGGGTGTTCATTAGGTAGCTCGCGAGCTACTAGTAGATCTTCGGCCCTCTTCCAGATGATCTTCGGGCCTCACCAGCTGGATGGGGCACTCCTGTCATGCGCATGCACACCCTGTGCGCACACGCGCTCCTGCTGCTGGCTTTTGCTCTCGCGGTGCTTCTTTCACCTACGCGGCATTGCAGGAAGAAGGATACACGAGGTGGGGCCTCTGGAAGGAGCGCCCTGCCCCTCTCTTGTCCAGAAGCAGCTGTGCAGCCTCCGTTGCCAGCGAGATAGGCAGGGCGGAGCGCTCCCTCTGGATGCCCCGCCTCGTGCTTTCTCCTTCCTGCAATGCCCCGCAAGTGGAAGAAGCGCTGCGCGGGCAGAAAACAGCAGCAGAAGCATGTGGGAGCACACGGGAGCGCACGGCGGCGGGGGCAGATAAATCTTTTGGACTTGATTGCTTTAAGAGTAGCTCGCATGCTGAAAAAGTGTGAACACCCCTGTGCTAAATAGTCAACAGACCCTGAATACCTTGACTGCTCTTGGACACCATGAGTATTCCATAAGACACAGGAATCATCCATAACAACAATAAATGGCCAGACACATTGACGCTTGATTCCTAACTCTTCCAGTCGGTTTCTCTCCAGTTCCAAGTTATGGTAAGAAAGTTCCTTAATAAGAAATCTGGCAGCACCTGAGAACAAACAGCACAGATATTTATTTTTGGAAAGGGAGGCTGGTGTTTCTAAATCTCAGCAAATATTTATTAGCATGTTGAACCTATCGACAGTTGTATTATCTTGGGTGTTGTGATATCTCAAAGTGAACCTAATGAACTCAATCTTTTACTTACTGTAGTGCAGTTGGCACTGTCGAAGGGTGCACCGAATGCCCTTAAGGGGGGGGGGGTCCCAGTTTCCCTACTTGCTTCCTGCTTGCTTCGGGGATCCTTTTGCCTTAGACATATCTCTTATGCCTTCCATTATTGCATTTTAATCCGACTTCAGTTGCCATTTCTCACTGCTATGACATTCTGGGAAGTGTAGCCTTGTGAGGTCCTAGCAGTGCTTCTCAACTTGGGGTCCTGAGGTGTTTTTGGCCTTCAACTCCCTGGGTATTGTAGGCCAAAAACATCTGTGGACCCCAGGTTGAGAACCACTGAAAGCTCTCTGACAGAGATTTCTGAATATCTAATGAAACTACAAATCCCATCATTCCCAAAGACAAAATCTTGGCATTTAAGCTGCCATCCAGTTGTATAGTAGGAAAGAGAGACACCCCCCCCCCCCCCGATTCTGTCATGTCTAGTATTAAATCAGGGTAAGTTATAGCTGTCAGAGATAGACAGTCAATTGCATGGATATGCATGCATACATGTGCACACAAAAACCCTTTTTCTTATTCAAGAATACAAGTAAAGATGGACTGAATCTAGATTTAGTTGGAGGATAGCAAAGTGTTAAATGAATGCCAGTTGCAGAATCAATCACTGTGCTCAATCCAACTTGAGAAATCTCACAAAATTTAAAGTTTTTCAGAATACTACAGAAGGTTCTTTATTATTTCTATCATTATAATGGTTGTGCATTCACCTGACTGAGGCATTCACATACATGGCACTTGGGAATAATTTCAAATGCCAGTATTATTAGGGTTTTGCTTTTTTCATGTCAGGAGAGACTTGAGAAACTCCAAGTCGGTTCTGCTGCAAGAGAATTGGCCATCTGAAGGATGTTGCCCAGGGGATGCCTGGATGTTGGACCATCCTGTGGGAGGCTTTTCTCATGTCCTCGCATGGGAAGCTGGGGCTGACAGATGAGAGCTCACCCTACTCCCCAGAACAGAACTGCTGACCTTTCAGTCAGCAGTCCTTCTGGCACAAGGGTTTAACCTACTGTGCCACTGGGGGCTCCTAGTATTATTAGGTAAGCTCTACGTGTAAGGCATTCACACACTTGAGCTTTTAAAAAAATCTTTGAAATAACAACTTCAGTGATGGAATATTCATCTATTTAAAAATATTTTACAGCAATGACTCCTGTATCCAACCTTAAAATGGTTTATGGCCAAATAAATGTCAAGTTATGTTTATTGAAACTATTCTTTTTTCTCCTCCTGGTTTCTGAAATAAAAGAAATTTGGCAGCATTTTGGTATCTCATCTTGCTTTACTCACCAACTCCAGCATTGTTGAACATGCCTGGCAAAACTAGCATGATATGGTTGGGCCAATATTTGCGGTAAAGTGGCATTTCATATTCCTTGACCACAAGAAGATGGAGATGGTTGATGCCTTCCATGGCATGGTAAAGATTCAAGAGGCCATGCTCATGGCGCCCACTTGAAGGAGTGAAAATGGGACTCTTCACTGCATTCAGATTCTGTTGGAAGAACAAATTAAATGAATCTTTTTATGCACACGTGCATGTGTTTAATTCATTATTACTGGCTCATGTTACAGTGCAGTAAATGGCAAAAATATTGTACAACACACAACACTGCACACAACGCACTGCAGTTTACAAAAAATACAGGATCTAGGCTATCCAATGAATGATTCCATTTTTTGGAGTTTGAACACATTGGATATTACTGTATAACTCCAAATGCTAGACCTCGGTTGGGTTTAAAGTCCTGTTCTTCCATAACCATACGATTTACATTTTACTTTTACTATCTAACAATGCACTGGATTTTTGCTGCTTCCAAATCATGCAGTTGACTCATGCTTAGCATTTAGACACCAAGATCCTTTTCACATATTTAACTCATCCTGTGGGAAGGAATCCTACTGGAGCATTGCAGCTCGCCTAAATACCTGGGAGTTACCCTGGATCGTGCTCTGACCTACAAGAAGCAGTGCTTGAGTATCAAGCACGAAGTTGGTGCTAGAAACAATCTACGGTATATATATAAAAAGAGAGAGTCCGTTTTTGCCGCTTATGCACGGACACACCATAACACCCAGACCCTAAAAACCCACCACACACATTTCAACAGACTAACACCTACAATCGTGGCACAAAAAAAACCAAAGCATAACTCCTAAGACCCCTAAAACCGGCCCCCAAAAAACCCCATACAAACCTATGGAGGGATCCGGAACACCAAAAAACTACAACCAAAATGGCGCAAAAACCACTTCCTGTACCACAAATAACACTCCCCCGGAAGTTGTCCCTCAAAAAAATAAACCCGGCAGGAAACACATACCTAAAACACTCACAGAAAGTTCAGAGCCTTCTCGCTCTCCTCCGCTGCCTCTCTTCCTTTCAGCAGAGGAGGGAGAGGGACGTGGGGGCCACTTCACAGGAGGAGCTGAGGACGGCGCCTGACCACAGCAACGTTCTCCAACGCAGCCCTCCTCCCTCCGAAGGTCACTCTTGGCCCACCCTGTGGCTGGGAAGTGACGAAGGGGGCGAGCGGTGGCGGCGCCATGGTCAGCTCTTCTGGCCCCTTTTCGCTCTCCTCCGCGCCTCCGTGCTGCTCCCTGAAGAGGACGAAAGGGACCCCTGCGCGATCGCTCTCCTTCGCCCTTTTTCTTCTGGAAGCAGAAGAGATCGCGCTGCTGGGCCCCTTTCGTCCTCCTCTTCAGGGAGCAGCACTGAACCAGCGAAGGAGAGCGCACAGGGGCCGGAAGAACGGCCATGGCGCCGCCATCGCTCTCCTTCACCACTACCCTGCCACAGGGTGGGCCGAAGAGCGACCTTCGCAGGGAAGAGGGCTGCGGTGGAGAACGGTGCTCTGGTCGGGCCCACGTCCTCCACCTCCTCCTGCGAAAGGGGCCCGCACGGTCTCTCTCCCTTCCCCTCCTCTTCTGGGAACGGCAGAGAGGCACCGCAGGGGGGCGAGAAGGCTGCCATCCGAAACCAGAACCGACGGACAACGAAGACACAGGCAAGCTGACAAAAAACAAAACAAAAAAACCCCCCACTACTGCACAAAAAAACACAAACCAACACAAATAAACACATACATAGACACCAATAGTATATATACACACACATACAAATATATACACACACAAAACCACAAACACATATATACACAAACCCATACATTCACCCACACACACACAAACACCCCAAATACACACAGACACAAATAAAAACACACACACAACAATTAAACACACATACAGCCATACATACACACAACCAAACACATACACACACACCCACAACACACACTCACAACATAACATAACCTTACATACTTTTCAACATCTCCTACATAGGGCACAGCAACGCGTGCCGGGTTAAGCTAGTATCATATGAAAGCTGACTGGCACAACCTGGGGATCACAAACAGATACCGTGAAGACAACTGCTTTGCTGCTCTGCTGCTGAGTATGCATGGCCAGTGTGGAACACATATCACCATCCTAAAACAGTGGATGTGGCTCTTAATTAGACATACTGCATTATCACAGGATGTCTACGCCCTATACCACTGAAGAAATTATACTGTTTAGACGGTATTGCTATAGTTCGCTATTGTTTATTTTCACAGAAAACGCACCCTCCTCATTCTTACTACAGGAGTTAATTCGTTACTACTGGCCTTGATAAAGACCCCTTTCAGTCGGGTCGAAACGAGAGTTGGTGCCATCGTACAGAGTTCACCTCGTCGGCCCTCCAAATCGGATCGGTTACAGTCTACCCGGACTTACTGTTTCTCACCATCGCTTTGACTCTAACCGCCACAGCTTTCCTTACCATCCATACCACCTTGGGCGTTTTTTGACCGCATCCCCTGGACTTCTACCCTAAACCCCCTGTGAACTATGCTTTACATGGACTTGGTTTAAACTCGTTTGCTAATATATGGACAATCCACGTCAAGGGTAGGAGCCCCTCCGGGGCGATGACTAACTGCATATGTTTGATTATTGATGATATTCATGGATAAATGTATGTACCTACTTATTATATGAATTTTGATATCGCAAAACTTGTTGTTTCTGAGTAAGTCTTGCTGTTTGCACCCCCCCCCCCTTGTGTATTGATACTGAATGAGAGCCTGGGCACACAGAAGACCGGGTGATTTGGAAGGCGCAGAACAGACTGCGCTCTGGCACCACGAGATGCAGAGTCAACCTTAAGAAATGGGGCCACAAAGTGGAGTCCACGACATGCGAGTGTGGAGGAGAGCAAATCACAGACCACCTATTACAATGAAGTCTGAGCCCTACCACATACACAATGGAGGACCTTCTTACGGCAACACCAGAGGCACTCCAAGTGGCCAGCTACTGGTCAAAGGACATTTAATATAATGCCGAGTTTTTTAAACTTTGTGTTTTTAAAATACATTGCAATTGTACCCTTAGTTCGCTTCTGATACGATAAAACAAAAAAAAATCATATTTGTACCTTATTTAAGTTTTCTTGAAAAAAATGTGAGAGTTTCTTAAGTATATGTGCAAAAACCCTTTTCAGAGAATAAAAACCTGAAAATCACTGAAAAATTAGGAAATAAAGCAAGAGTTCAGGATCACTAGGTTCAAAAATTGTAATTGGAAAGAGATTAGCCAATTTCTTTGTACTTTGGTCATTGAACGGCAGAAAATGTGGCTGTGCTTAATTACACAATTAATTACTTAGTTAGCTCCATCACTTTGCAATAACACTAAGTGTCATCCCTGATTAATTGAAGTAGGCGTTTTAATGGGAAGGATGTATAATATAATCTGGAGAGTACCATCTCTCTGTTAGATGGATAATTGTAAAGAGTTGGTTTGTGACTCTTTTTGTCATCTGCTAAATTCAGCAGATCCTTTCATTTGTTCAAGTCTTTAGTTGTTTGTATCTTCCTTGGACAATACTCACACCTTACAACTGGATCTATATTAGAGTCTCATTTATCCAAAATATATGGCCCACCAGCAGAACATTGGATACGTGAAAATATTGGATAATAAGGAGGGATTAGGGAAAAGCTTATTAAACTTCAAATTATGTTATGATTTTACAAATTAAGCACCAAGACAGAAAAAGCAGTTCAATACACAGTAATATTATATAGTAATTACTGTATTTACGAATTTAGCACCCAAATATCACAATGTATTGAAACACTGGGACTGTGGCGCAGCTGGCTGGGAGTCAGCTGCATCAAGATCACTACTGACTGAAAGGTTATGAGTTTGAAGCCAGCCCAGGTCAGAGTGAGCTTCCGACCATTGTGTAGCTTGCTGTCGATCTTTGCAGCCCGAAAGCCAGTTGCATCTGTCAAGTAGGAAATTTAGGTATCACTTATGCGGGGAGGCGAATTTAACTAATTTAAGATGCCATACAATCTCCAGCAAGCAAACCATGAATGAGAAAGTACTCCATCAGTGTCAAAAATGGATGGTAAAACGACAGCTCCCCTGGTGGCCAGAATACCCTCATGAAAGCTGGAAAGTTAGAAAGCCGCTGTGTGTCTGTCTATATATGTTGTGTGTCTATGGCACTGAATGTTTGCCATGAGTCCCCTGCGGGGCGAGAAGGGTGGGATAAAAAGACCTGTAAATAAATAAATAAAAAATAATAAATTAGCAGCTGTGGATCCGGGGGGGGAGGCAGACTGCGTTGGATGAGCAAAGAATTGGCTGTCTGCAAGGACGTCGCATGGGGATGCCCGGATGCTTTTTTTATGTTTAACCATCCTTGTGGAAGCTTCTCTCATATCCTGTTGGTCTTTAGTTCTGCCAGCAGAAGGGTTTAACCCACTGTACCACAGGGGGCTCTGGGCTACAAGATACAATAAGCTTACTCAATATCTTGATTAGTGTGGCAAGGGGACAAGGATCAATGAGCAAATCAATTGACCTAGGGGGCAATCATTTCCCTTGCTTCCTTATTTTCAGGAAAATTTCTAAGCCACAGGTTTAACCCGTGACACCTTTTTTTGGTTCTTGTCTTGAAAACCAGAAACAACTCCTGCAGCTCCTGTACTATAGACCCTTTAACTGAGCTGAGTTGCGGGGATTTGCGTGACATGATGTTTATTTTCTAAACAAGTTCAATCTATAATTAAAACTGCAGCAGTCCAGTCTATTTGTAGTTCTGCACAAAGCGGTTGGATATGATCCCAGATGATTTAATAGGCTAAAGACTTCTGTGTTGTGTTTCAGGTTACGGATTCTGAATGGTCTGGGGTTAGAAAGTAGGAGATAAGATCATGCTCATTATTGTTTCAGATGTTGTTCCATTCTTATGTGCAATGGTGAAGTCTCTGGTGATGACACTCATTCAGCAAGCAAGGAAAGACAAACTGGTAAATAAAGTTGAAATTCAGCAGCTATCTCAGTTGGTGGCAGGGTACATTACCATCTGTATTCTATGTTATGTACAAACATACACCAATGGTATCTTTGCCTCTGGTGTAACACATCCTTTTGCCCTATAGGGGTCATGTGTACTTCAGTACTGTACATCAAGGCAACAAGGACCACAGAGTCTGCCAAAGACTATAGTAGGAGGGTTGAATTCTTTGGCTTGATGGGAATATTTTAATAAATCAAACGTAGAAATAATCCTTAGAACATGCTCTTTAACTACCACTATTCACTTTTCCACATAATCACCAGAGAATTGGATACATTTCTACCCATGATGAACAAGTTTTCTGAAGCCTTCACGGAAGAAGTCGGCACTCTTTTTCCGCAACCAGCATCTCACAGTTCTCTCAACGTCTTCATCAGAAGCATAGTGATGTCCCCACAAATCTTCTTTCATTATCGAGAACAGATGGAAGTCGGACGGTGCTAAATCTGGACTGTATGGAGGATGCCTTACAGTGGTGAGATCCAATCTCTGAAGTGCTGCACTTTCATTTCAGGTGTCAGCATCCTGGGTACTCATCGTGCACAGATCTTCTGATGGTCAAGCAAAGCAATAATGTGACCCACATGTTCTTGTGAAATGCTGATTATGCTTGAAATTTCTGTCTGAGTGATATGACGATCCTCCTGAATCTGTCAACCTTTTGCTTGTGAAATTCTGTGGTTGCTGTCACAGGACATCCAACTCAGACTGTTCCCACCTCAACATCTTTAAACTTACTTACCCAACAACGCACAGTACTCACATCAACACAATCACCATAAACAGCTTGCATTCTCTGATGAATCTCCTTTGGGGTGACACCTTCTGCTGTTAAGAATTCAATGTCTGCACATTGCTTAAGTTGCATTGACCAACCGTCTGCGCAGGGTTCCATACTTTGCACTCTAACAACACAACTGTTCAATGCTAAGGCTTCCTGCCAAAATGGAACTGTAGAGGAGAGTCTACTGAACAAGCCAGTACCTGCCGCATACCAGTATTGCCATCTGTTGAGGAGTTACGAAGGTGGAGGCATTACTTTTCATTCAACCTTCGTAAAATTTTCCCACTTCTCCAAGTCTAGGAGAAGTGTAATGTACAATTAGGCTAAAAGTAGTTTCACAGAATCATAAAGTTGGAAGAGACCTCATGGGCCATCCACTCTAACCCCCTGCCCAGAAGCAGGAAAATCACATTCAAAGCACCTCTGACAAATGGCCATCCAGCTTCTGTTTAAAAGAAGAAGCCTCCACTCTGTTGCTACTAGGGGTTTGTAACGTACTTTTTCTAAGCATTAGAAAGGATCAGGGTTTTTTCTGTTGCAGCTGTCACGGGTTAATTGAGTGTGATATTTGTTCCTGTATATAGTAAGGCACTAAGTGTTTGAAAAATTTTGAGCATTGCGTTTGTAGCTTTGCTTGATAGCTCGTTTTGAGCTGAAAAGCCTTTGGTTGGTGCCAGAGAAGCTGGAGCTGACAGCTGGAGCTCACCCCATCTCGTGGATTCAAACAGCTGACCTTCAGGTCAGCAATTCAGCCAGCACAAGGGTTTAACCCATTGCGCCACCGCAGCTCCTGTTATTAAACCTTGGTTAAACTATTCATGTCAACTCGGAGAATTCAATGTAAACAAGGAACAACAAACATGTAGTAGACAGGGATGATAGGAAACGGAGTTAGGAGAAGATGATTTCCACCTGATCCATGGGTTCGCTATGGTATTTAGCCTCTCCCGTTGAAACTGTTACTTGCTTCGGCCGCTGGTCTTACCATGGATGTATGACTTTACCTCCATGGCCCTGAAAACGTACCCTTACCACCCATATGACTGGAGTTAATGTGCTACTATTGGCCTTGAAAAAGACCCTTCCTTCCACGGGTCGAAACGGGAGTTGGTACCATCGTACAGAGTTATCCTCGTCGGCCTGCATACTTTGAGCGGTTTGAGTCCACTTGGATGTATCGCCATTGCAGCGTTGCCAGCAACTCAACCGACTCTTCTCCTAACTCCGTTTCCTATCATCCCTGTCTACTTGGGCGTTTTTGACCTTAACTCCCCCGGACTTCCTCCCTTTTACCCTGTCTTGGTGTTTGAATTATCTTGGACTTATATACCCTTATCTGGACTCACGACACCACAGGGTAGGAACCCTCCGGGGTGATGCTGTTAACATTCTGATGATATACTACTAAATCGTATTTGATTATATGTATATTGGATAAACTACACGTTTGTTGTTCCTTGTTTACATTGTTGCTTGCAACACCCCCTCCCCCACCTTTGTATAACTCGGAGAATTCAGCCATGCAGTGAGATTAGCATCACATTTCTGATAAAAGGCAGAGCCTTTTAGCTCAAGGTTTACTTCTGGCCATAAGCTGATGAGTGTCTGCCCTACAATTGCATTCTGATTAGAAGAAGGCAAAGAGAGGGTGAAAAAAACCTCAAAACCTGGAATTGGACACTAGAGAAACCAGTTTGAAGTATTATTTATGTGCTCACTTTTTCATGTGTAATACGTAGTGACAAATTATAGCAAAATAGGCCTTGTTCGATGCATCTACAACAGATTTCACTCACCTTATCTGAGACAAGAGGAAGACGCATACTTTCCAAATGTTTGCCCTGTTTGCTGAAGACAAAATAGCTCTCTTTGGATTTGGGGATTATAAAATGAAGCTGAATCTCTTCTCCTAACATTGAAGATGAGAATGTAAATGCATGTAGGGTGGAGTCAGACATCTGCATGTAAGGGAGAGAAAACAATTATGACCTACTAAGGTGTTTTGCATGCCAACATAAAGCGTATCTGGATTTGTAGGAATATATCAAAAATACATTTATTTATGTATTTACTATATTTATACTTGAAGGGGACTCAGAGCAGCTAACAAATAGGCAAGAATTCAATGCCGCATAAAACAGATATACAAATAAAATAAACATATGCATTAAAAGCCATAAAATTAAAAAAAAAACACCTAAGAATTAAAACCAATTATTAAAACCACACAATCCAAAATCATGACATGGGCAAAATTATCATATAGATAGTATTGCATCAGAATACAGCCGAACTGGTTGCATTTGTTATTTCCAAGGGTTTCGATTGCTGCTGTTGCTGTCTATCTCCAAATAATTTCTGACCTATGATAACTCTAAAGGAAACCTAACACAGGGTTTTCTTAGTATGATAAAGCAAAATCAAGAGCATAACACAATATAAAAACAACCATCACAAGTGTGACTTGCTGGGGAAAAAAAATCGATTCAAGTTGGGAGTCAACAACACACAACAACAACTTTATTTTTTTGTACTACCCAGGGCTCCATCTAACCCCAAAGATAAATGGATACATGATATATTAAGACTGGACTACAGATCAGATTAAAGCCTTATCGCAAGACTGGACTTTGATAACAAAGGTAATACATTCATGTGATGAATAGCAGCTAATAACTGTATTATCCTTAATAATAATAATAATAATAGGAGGTTGTTGTGAGTTTTCTGAGCTGTATGTTCCAGAAGCAGTCTCTCCAGGCATCCTCAGAAGTTGTGAGATTGTTTGGAAACTAGGAAAATTGCGTTTTTATATCTGGAATGTCCAGGGTGGGAGAAAGAACTCTGGTCTGTTCTTTCTAATTACCTCCCAACAAAGGATTCCCCCAGGCAGTAAGAAACCTGATTTTGTAACTGCAAGGCCATTAAATGCTAATCAAGGTGACCAATTGAAACACTCACACCTACCTCCAATAGACAAAAGTCCTTTCTCCCACCCTGGACATTCCACAGATATGTAAACCCATTTTTTTACTTTTCAACAGACCTCACAACCTCTTAGGATGCCTGTCATAGATGCAGGCAAAACATCAGGAGAGAATGCTTCTGGAACATGGCCATACAGCCCGCGAAAACAACAACCCAATTATTCTGGCCATGAAAGCCTTTGACGACGATGACAACAACAACACTTTATTTATATCCTGCCCCCTCTCCAAAAGGACTTGGGGTGGTTCACAACAAATAAATATACAAGCAAGCAACAATAAAAACAGAATACATAATGACAAAATTTAAAAAATCATATTTACTCCCCTTTCATAGCCATACAAGTTGTTGGCTAACTGGGAAGAGAATCCCAAAATTCAAATATGCAGTGTAATGTACTTTAAAAAATCTGTTCTGAATCTTCAAGAGCTTGGCTTCGTTGGATGACCATAGTATTAAAAGAGAGAGAACAACATTGTTCTCCTTTAATACATATTCTGGAAACTGTGCAAGTAACTACATGCTTACACTGACATAAAAATGTGTGGTAAGAGGCCAAAACATTTATAGGATCCACAATATCAGAATATATATCCCATATTTTCAGAACAACTCTGCAGTACAACTTAAATGTTGGATCACTAGATTGCCAAACTATCTCCAAAAGAGTCCTAAGAGATGGGGTTTGAAGATGATATTAAATTATTTCTGTGAGCGACATCCCCGTTTTCTCTGATAAAATGACAAATTCTACAATCTCCTAGGCAAAATGCTAACACTAAAACCAGTTAGGTAGAAATGTGGCCTATGTTCATACCGAAGCTGAAGTATTTATATCCATGTATTGATGGCACTGTTCACAGTGATGGAATGTATTGTAAGCTGCATACTTTGTCAACATCATGGATACAGTATTCCGCTTTCTCGACTCCTCAGCTTTCATTTCTTTGCTTGTTTCTGCAAAGACAATGAAGGAAAGCCATCAACATGCGTGTGAGGCTCTGCTAATCATTTCAAAACAAGAAACATTTGGAAATACCCAATGGAAGCCACAAGAAAAACAAGTGACGTATTTTAAGATACTCAAAGATAATATTCTATTTGTTGAAAAGCCAGATAAGTTTCAGCCTAAGTGTTCTCTTAAGGAGGGGTAAGCAACTATATGAAGGCAGGGGGACGGCATTCTCCCCATTGGACCTCAGAAGGCTATTCTCCCATCACAGTCATTTGCGAAAAACAAAAACAAAACATCAATTCCTCCTAAATGGTGTTAACTGTATGAACACCCTGCTCTGATTAGCTGTGGTCCATAGCTTAATGTATTATGCTGAATGATGTCACCTCAGACCATTTCTTATAAGAAAATGGAGGAGGAGTTGATAATATTACCATTATACCGCTGATTAATAGCTACCATCCGTATTAGTGTCTTGTTCGCCCCACCGGCTCAATAGAGATCTTCAGCAATGAGCCCCCAAGGATTGGAAAATTGATGCTTCTGTTCAATGTTTGATGTTTTGTCTTAATTATTACTTCATAATTTGTTTTTATATGTTGGGTTGCCAAATCTTGTTACGATTGATGTATTGTTGTTGTATTCGGGTGATGAATGTTTGCCTTTTATGTTTGTAATCTGCCCTGAGTCCCTCCGGGGAGATAGGGCGGAGTATAAATAAACTACTACTACTACTACTACTACTACTACTACTACTACTGAGCGATGAGAGGTCTCTGGTTTTGGGATGCGCCTGTCCTTGCAACCTAGTTCAATCAGCCTGTGAATTCAATCATCCTGGAAATTTGTCTCCAAGAAGACACAGTGGTCACAGGAGTCCCATAGGTCTGAATGAATCCCGTAAAATATTTTGTGATTTTTACTTATGCTCCTTGAATGTGCTTCTAACCAGAATGTTCCCAATGTCATTTGTTCTTTGAATGCAATTCACAGACCACATGAACAAAAAGGAACTATTCTGCACCACCTATCACTTAAAGATAATATATTTATTAGTTTAGAGCCTGATAAGTTTTAGTCTGTGCGTTCTTAAGGAGGGGGAAGCAACTATAAGAAGGCAGGGGGATTGCATTAACCCCCATGGGACCTCAGAAGGCTATTCTCCCATCCTAGTCCTTTGCAAAAAAAATCAATTCCTCCTAAATTGTGTTAATTTCATGAATGACATTCTCTACTTGTGGTCCGTGGCTTAATGTATTATGCTGAATGATGTCACTGCAGACCATTTCCTATGACATAAGGAAATGGAGGAGTAGTTGGCAATACTACCATTATACCTCTGATTAATAACAACAACAACACTTTATTTATATTCCGCCCTTCTCACCTTGAAGGGGACTCAGGGCCGATCACAGTACACAAACACGGCAAGCATTCAATATGGTTTTTTGGATGAGACAAAGACAGACAGAACAGAAAGGAGGTCTATTGTATTGTGTTGACATCCAATTGAACATCCAGCTTGCCGGCGCCTTTGGAAGTTGCCAGCCACAGGGGGGTGCTGATGCTCTATCCTCTATGATGAAAAGCCATCAGGACTTCCTCCTTCCTTTTGGTCACTGGCATTTTAAAATCTTTTTCTTTGTGGTGTCGTAAAATACTTCCCCCGCATTAGCGGTACCTAATTTCTCTAATCACAGATTTATGCTGTTTTCGAACTGCTTAGGTAAACAAACAGTGAGCAGGGCTGACAGCAGGGTGTTCATGCCAACCCGGGGCTCCAAACTTGCAACCTTTTGTTTGGTAGATCTTATCATTGCTGGTGATTTACCAGCTGTGCTAAAGCCCTGGCCCAGCTACCATCTGTATCCGTGCCCTAACAACTGTAGGGTTGTGTTTTTTTAAGTTGTGCTACAAAGTGTTATGAATTTCTGTTTGTCTTTTACATCACAGAATCACAGAATCGTAGAATAAGAGAATTGGAAGAGACCATATGGGCCATCTAGTCCAACCCCCTGCCATGCAGGAAAGCACAATCAAGCACATGATCTTAACCAGCCCTCTGAAGGAGCTTTTATAAGAAAAGAGTGCCAGGCTTTTCAACCAAAGAATTGATCATTTTTCAGTATTGAAAGAAGTCATAATATTTACTGCATTGCAACTTTTGAGCATCTTGACTTTTGTCTATTATTTCTCCAACCAATTATTTAAACAAATACAACAAATGAGTAATTCTATTGCTTTCTTAGGTGTTCTAAAAGGCCAGAAAGTAGGGACAGCAAAATTATTTATTTACATCATTTATATTACGCCCTTCTCGCCCCGCAGGGGACTCAGGGCGGATCACAATGCACATATACAGGCAGACATTCAATGCCATTGACATACAACATATATAGACAGAATCTGTTTTCACTTACCTTGTTTTATTTTCTGCACCTGTTCTGTATATACTGGACTCATAAGTATATATTTAGGATCATGCACACTGAGATCAAACGTCATTTTACTGATTATTTCAACATCAGGCCATTGATCATTGTTCGACTGGGCAACATCTTTGTCTTCTAAATTACCTCAAAAATAAAGTATATAGATTAAATGCTAGTGTAAAGGCTCACAATAAAGGGGAAAATGCATCTATATTTTACAGATGTCATTGCTAGAAGACATAGTTATGTCGATCCTAGATTAGACAGGTTTAAACACAGATTACAAAAATTAATAAACAATGGTCTACTTTTCAGAAGTAACCATAAGATCCAAGAAAAGAATTTCAGAATTCAGCGATAGATAGTATGCTATTAGTAAATGTTGAATTAAAATCAAAATAGATGTCACCTTCATAATCTTGTTGAGAGTTTATAAAGGCATCTGACTGATTAATACTGGAGAATGGACTATCAAAGCTATGTGTAAATCATGAATGTTAACTGCAGCCTGTTATCCTGTTAAAGACATCTTGTATGTGGAAGAGTAGATATCTGGTTTTGGGCACTGGGAGGATTGGTATTCCATTCCTTCTTTCTTCAGTACCCCAAGTGCTCCGAATTACCGAAAAAGGAAATGATTGGAATTACTATATTTCATTGCATAATAGTTGCAATCGCATAATAGTCGCACCTCCTTTCTAGGGTCCCAGTTTTGGTATTTTTTTAATTCGTCACATAATAGTTGCCCTGACCATTGCAGCAGCCATGGTAGTTCCAAGGGGAAGGAGTGCAGGCAGGTGAAGATGAAGAAAGCTATGGGGCCTCCTTCAGCTGACATGTCGGTGGGCAAGGCCTAAGGGGTCTGCCTTGGCTGGAAGCTGAGAGAGGCCTCATGTGTCTCCCAAAATTTCACTGCATAATATTTGTACACACCCCCTTTTAAAGAAGGTAAAAGGGGGAGTGCATCTATTATAAAAATGAATGAGGCTGCCATGCACAGCCTTTACATTCTCAGTAACAAGCAGGCAGGATCTCAGAAGTGTCTGGCTACAAATCCATAGCCAGATGTGAAATGATACATCAGTACTCAGATCCATTGGTTTCCGAGGGGTGTGTGTGTTCTGTTGTTACTATTTCACATCTGGCTATGAGAATGTACCCAGACACTTCTGAGATTCTGCCTTTCTGCTATGCTACCAGGGCTGCTGCAATGGACAGGCATGTGGATGGGGTGCGACTATTATGTGATGAATTAAATAGCACTTTCAGAGGTTTTCCAGTTAGATGGCAGGTGGCATATAGCTCACTTCCATGTAAGACTGCATGTGGACCTATTATGCTATACTGAACCACACAGACTTGCAGCCACACTTTTGATAGAAAAAAAAAACATTGATGGCAATATTTATTTCTATGTTCTCACATTATGCTCTCAATTACACTGTCCTATAAATAAATAAAATATACATAGGACTTTTATGATTCTTTCATTGTTGTTATTCATTTTGATAGTTTTTGTACAGCCTTACATAGAGACTATGTGTTTTGTATTTCTCAAGCTATCTTTGAATAATGTCAACAATCCGAAAGATGGGAATTTCACTTGGTGTTTGTTGTTCAGCAAGTGTATTTGAAAAACACCTTTATTCTGTAGTGAGCTATTCAATGGTGATCAAGAAGAATGTCAGAGAACTTGATGTAACATCCCTGCATATTAGACATCTTTACAGTATGCATGAATTTAAAATCAATGTATATGGACATATTTATATTACAGGATTAAACTGCCCTCCCTCTTCCAAGAGTTCTTTGGAAGTTTTGTCCTTATGTGAGAAACCAAACCCTCAGAGATTTCTATGAACTCTTGATACTTACTGATATTAATTTCTTCCTCATCATATACATCCACTTCCAGTAATCTTATTAGCATGCGAAAGAGAATTCGTAGGAACTGTAAATAAGAGCCAGTTTTCCCAACCTAAATCAAACCCCAAGAAAAATAACATTTCAGAACATATAAATTGCAGCCTTCTACGAATGATAGAACTGTACAGTTCCCATTAGGGTTATCTAATCCAAATTCAGTGTCAGTTAAGGAATTCTGAGCGTAATAATCAGTTGACCATCGTATGTCTATTTAAAATCTTTTGAAGACTATGAAGACATTCTTCCTAATGTTTAGTCAATATAAATCCACTATTTTAAGTGCTATGACCATGTCTCAATCTTCTCCCCTCTAGACTAAATATAACTACTTTCCAACTGTTCCTCTAGACCAGTGGTTCTCAACCTGTGGGTTCCCAGATGTTTTTTGTCTACAACTCCCAGAAATCCCAGCCAGTTTACCAGCTGTTAGGATTTCTGGGAGCTGAAGGCCAAGACATCTGGGGGCCCACAAGTTGAGAACCACTGCTCTAGACATTCAGCTAGCTTGGTCACCTTCCTTTGGACACATTTCATTTTCCTGATTTTCTTTGAAACTCTGTTGCTCAGAGTTGGATACATTACATTGTAGGAATTCTGACCAAGGCAGAACTAAGTGGTACTATTACTTCCTTTGATGTCCTCCAGGTGTTTTGGACTTCAGCTCCCACAATTCTTAACAGCTGGTAAAATGGCTGGGATTTCTAGGAGCTGAAGTCCAAAATAACTGGGGGACCAAAGGTTGGGAAGCACTGACGTAGACACTGCACTCCTATTTTTGTGTATTCGTTATTTCTAGAAGTACTGTATATATCTCACTGGAATTCATTTTGCTAGCATTGGCCTAGTTATAGTCTGTAACTGTAAGTTTGAATTCCAATTCCATCTTAAGAGATGTTTGATGTCATCTGGAAACCTGATGAGCATGCCCTCTTATTCCCCCATCATCATCATTTATAAAAGTGGGGGACTAATCCAGTCTCAAGACTGCAGAACCTCACTTGTTACTTTTCTCTGAGAGGATGAGAAGCATTATTTGCATGTGTTGTTCTTTGATTCATACCACTACCTGCTCCAGATTAGGCAATCCCTGGCAATGTCCCATTTATTTATTGTAGGAAAAATATTATGCAATTCTCTGTTTGGAGAATCTTATTTTATTGGAGTAAGGATTTAGGTCAGGAGATCTTAATAAATTTCTCCTCTAACGTTCAGTACAAAAAATGAAAGGTATCCATTAAAATAATATCACTTCACCAATTTCTCTTCCTCTCATTTCCTCTTATCCAACATGTTAATTCACCAGCACAGCACATATGTATTCAGACAAACACAAAATGTTTATAAATTTTCAATAATGCAAACAATTGAATTTCCTCTCCCCACAACTATTAATATATATGGTGAAGGGCCTCGTGAAAAATACCAATTTCTTCTCCTAGCTAAGAACTAGAGAAGAGACTTGGGGCAGCGATTAACCTGGTATACTGATGTATAAGTCTAGGGATTTTACTTTAAAAAACCAACCCCCAAAACCTGGTTTGATTTATCTAAAGATCACTATGAGTACTGTCCCTTAATCTATTATATAAAGGAGGTCCCGTCATGGAACGACCGTCCTAGGCAGAGAAACCTTACAAGGCAGAGACACCAAACTTGGCAACAAAAATAGGCCTCAAGCAAGGTAGGTTTTTAGCAAAGAAACTTTCCCCCCCAAAACCTAGAAGGCCCCCAAAACAACGATACAAAAAAACTACATTTCCCAGCGTCCTCCGCGGCTGCCAACGAATCTCCCGGCCTCTACATTCTGACAACATGATTGGCTGCCAATGAGGGAGTATTTGCATAACGCCTCTATTGGCCAGCCAACATGAACATTCCGACCCATAATAAACTGGCAGAAGAGGATAAGGCAAAGGCCTGAGGCAGTCGCCAACACAAACACCCAATTCACTTCCCACAGAAAATTTAAACCCCTACAAATAACAGACCATGCCCAAAATTGACAGTAAGACTTCATTAACTTGATTTCCCTGACTAGGCCTCACTTAATGGGATGCTGTTTACGCTCTGAATTTATAGTAAGGCTTCATTAACTTGATTTTCCCGACTAGGCCTCAGCTCATGGGACATTGTGTATGGCCTGAATTGACAGTAAGGCTTCATTAACTTGATTTTCCTGACTAGGCCTCAACTCATGGCCTGAATTTACAGTAACCTATCTTTGCACACAGAGCCCCTATGACCCACACTACATTCTACTGCAGTTTGGAGGAGGGTGGACCATGGATGATGGGATTTGATGTACCTCCATGGATTATGGGATTTGTAGTACTTTCAAACCATTCCCCACAGACCACTGTGGCCCAGAACCAAGACCGATAAAGACCCAACTTGGCACACAGTGCCCACATGACCCACACTCCATACAACTGCAGTTTAGAGGAGGGCACACCATGGATGATGGGATTTCAAGTACCTCCATTCACTTCCAAAGTACCCCACCCACACAAGCATCAACCTCTACATCAACACAGCAGACGGAAAGACAAAAAACATTGCATATCCACAAGCTATGCAGAACGCCAGCAACACCACACACCAACAACTCCCCAGGACTTCAACATCCCACCCACCAGAACAACCCACAACGACACAGCCATGACCCCACCAAGACCATAACTAACATCAATTCCAACCCTTACATACTCAGACTTTCTCGCATCTCCTAAATAGGGCACAGCAACACGTGCCGGGTACAGCTAGTTTTTATATAAAAAGGAACCATTCCCTTTCTGATTAGAGTGGCAACAAGAGTTTAGTCTAGTGGTTCCCAACCTTTGTTTTGACCAGGGACTACTTTGACCAAGGACCACTCTTCAACATTAGTACCCAAAGGGTTACAAATCAGTTTAGATTAGGTTTGGTTATTTAGGGGTGCTGATTCAGAAAATTGCATTAGATAATTCACATCAGCTCTAGTTTCTGATACAGAACATATGACTTTATTTATTTTATTTTATTTATTTATTTATATTCCGCCCTTCTCACTCCAAAGGGGACTCACTGCGGATGACAATGCACACATACAAGGCAAACATTCAATGGATGTGAGGGCGATCTGGCTGTGACATCTGTCACCCCACTGATTGCCAAGGTTGATTCGGCTGATCTGGCTGCAAGGCGGTTGTCCCCTTCCTCCCTCACCGCTCCATGTGCGTCCCTTCCAAAGCTGCATGCTCGGTCGAAGAGGATGACATCCCAGGTATAGAAGGAGTGTACCGAGGTCTCCAGTCTTCAGTCCCGGGTATACGATAGTTGCACTCCCCTGCTAGAACCTCCAATGTCATTTTTAGACATACAAGACAAATGAACAGATAGAGGAATTTTGACATTTCCAACTTCGCCACCAGGAGATTATGCTCAATTCCGGCCACAGGGAGGTGCTGTCGTTGCATCCACTATGACGCTGAGTCATTTTGATAATATTTCTTCCTTGTTCTTTGATCATTTTTTATGGTGTCGTAAAATATCTCCCTGCTTTAAACGGTCCCTAATTTCTCTACACATAGCTCAGCTGTTTTCGAACTGCTTAGGTGAACAGTAAACAAGGCTTAACAGTCGGGTGCTCAATCCGACTAGGGCTTCGGCAGTGATCTATTGCTGCTGATAATAAACCAGCTGTGCTACAGCCTGGTCCATCCAATAGTTGCCATCTGCTTGCCCACATAAAACCATATTTAATAATCCAGAGCTGCTGTGGTCTATCCAATGCAGTTTTCTGAATCAGCACCCCAAATAACCCCAGGAACAGGACTAAATAGAAGACACCAAGGTGTTCCCGCTTCCAGGCACCACATGGAATGGCTCTGCTCAGAGGGAGGGAGGGAGGATGAGAAGCAGCAGTCAGGAGGCTTGTTGTTATGCCTCTCATGGGTAATCAGCCTCTCCCCTCCCAACATCCTTGTTGCCTCAGCACTATTTCATAAGACCAGTTACTCTCATTGCAACCGTCTAGTAACTATGAGGCCATATTTTAGATCTTGTGGACCACTGATGGTCCACAGGCCACAGGTTGGGAACCACTGGTTTAATCAGTGATGAGGGATCCTAAAAGAAACACCAGCACCCTCTGTTCTAGCACACTTCTGGCCTTTGTGAATGCAGGAAAAATGTACCTGACTTCATGAGGTGGGTGTTTCCACCCCTGTGGAATGAACCTTGATTTATCCACAAGCCATTTCAAAATATATAATGACCCTCAAACCCGCCTTTGACAGGTTGACTCATGCATGAGTATACATAACACTTTCTCATGTAAAGCTATAATTTAGACTGGAGACTGGTGCCTATGTACTAGCTGAGGGTTAATTTTATAATTGAGAATTTAGCAGCCATGACCAGTTCAAAAAAAGCAACAGATGAATTACCAGGAACTTTTAATATCAAGAGAAAAGCAACTTGAAGGCAATATTTCTTGAATTAGTTAAAGAACAGAGCAAAGAGACAGTTTAATAGTTTTGAATGGACAATAGGCACAGTAGCTAAAATGGAGGCAAAACCTGCAAACAGAAGAAGGTTCTTCTGAAACATGGTTCTCCAGAGATCAAATGTAGGTTCAAAAATGTTATCCCTATTTTTAAATCGTATGCTTGCTTTTGATAGGTTCTGCTTACATGTTTACAAACATGCACACAATATTGCAAATAAGATGAAGACATCACAAGTCTCCTAGATGCTCTTATTTACAGGAAGATAAATCTTACAACATTATATCTAACTACTACTATTATTAATAATAATCTTTATTTATATCCCACCACCATCTCCCGGCAGGGACTTGAGGCAGCTAACAAGGCACTCCAGGGTGCACATATAATATACAACAGGTAAATATGGTACAAAAGTAGAAAACAAGTCACATAAAATTATGACAACTACCGTCAACATATGTAGCATAAAATCAAAAAAATACAATTTTAAAACAACAGTAGATAAAACTAACTGCTGTCAATTTGCAAGGTGCCAAGTGTCAGCAGGATACCTACATGCAGGGTAACTGCATGATATATGATGTGAATATATATAAAAAGCTACTTTCGTTATTGTGGTTACTCAGCATCAACTTATAAAGTTCACTATACATCTATTACTGATATCACATATTCCTTGATTGTTCTGTGTGAATGTTTTGACATTGGCACTAATGTCTGCCTTAATTACCAAGGACTTTTCTACCTACACATGGATTTCAGATGCAACCTAAAACCCAACAGACAGCTCCGTGAGATCAAAGGAAAGGATTAGACTGGAAACATATTTAGAACCAATTATGCTATGACAGCAAATAATAAGATATAATCTGTAATTATTTGAAAACAGGGCTACTGACCATATGCTAGACAACCGGCTGTCAAAATCTGGAACACGTTAAGGCACTCCACACCTCTCTGTAACATTGATCACAAGGCTTCCTTGTACATTGGCTTACAGTGTGCAACAGAGCCAGTATGAGACCCACTTTCCACCCTGTGAGACATTTATCCTTGTCTGACAATTATTTTCCTCTCTAGGTATTTTCTTGGTTCTCTATTGAGACTCAATGGGCTAGAAGTCCTCCATTTCAACAGAGTTCACAATTATATGCAGTTTTGCATATCCATGAAAGTCTGGGGACATATTCTCCATAGATTTGGGAGTCATACTATAATGGCATAGAGCAGTGGTTCTCAACCTTCCTAATGCTGCAACCCCTTAATACAGTTCCTCATGTTGTGGTGACCTCCAAACATAAAATTATTTATGTTACTACTTCACAACTGTAATTTTACTACTGTTATGAATCGTAATGTAAATATCTGATATGCAGGATGTATTTTAATTCACTGAATGAAATTTGGCACAAATATCTGATATGCCCAAATCTGAATACTGGTGGATTTGGGGGGGTGGGGTGATTTTATGATTTAGGAGTTATAGTTGCTAGATTTATAGTTAACCTACAATCAAAGAGCATTCTGAATTCCACCAATGATAGAATTAAACCAAACTTGGCACACAGAACTCCCATGACCAGCAGAAAATACTGGAAGGGTTTGATTGACCTTGAGTTTTGGAGTTGTAGTTCACCTACATCCAGAGAGCACTGTGGACTAAAACAATGATAGATCTGGCACAAATACTCAATATACCCAAATGTGAACACTGGTGGTGATTGGGGAAAATAGACCTTGACATTTGGGAATTGTAGTATCTGAAGATAAATTGGGCCAAACTTCCTACAGACCAACAAAAAATACTTTGTTTTCTGGTAGTCTTTGGCAATCCCTCAGACACCCCCTCATGACCTCCCAGGAGTCCAAACCCCCAGGTTGAGAAACGCTGGCATAGAAAAACACGCAATGGTGCAATATTTAATCTGCCTGCAATTTTGATCTTTTTTCTAATGATTTAAGAAATATGCAAGCAAGGGGATATGAATGTATGGAAGAAAATGCTGCTGTTCTTCTAGTAAAATGTGGCTAACTATGTTTTAAAATGATATTTTATATCCCAAACCCAGGCCTGCATTATTTAATGTTGTTTTCCAGCAAAGCCAATTTGCCATTTTCTTTTACCTGTGGAGGTCCGGTCAGAAGTAGCCGCCGTGGGTGAAAGCTCCGGCTGCCAGTGGTTTCATTGTGATTGCTGTAGTCTGCATGGTGTTGCCGGGCTGCAGTCCACTGCCTGTAGTACAGCGACTGCTCTTCACTGCTCATATCCTTGTGTAGCAAAGGCCTCAAAGAGCTAACCCAAGACACGTCGGCATGAGGCAAGAGGGAGGAAGAGAAAGGCGGGTGCCCACTTTTCTGTGAGCCCAAGAGGCAGTAGGCAGCTTTAGACAAGATCACAATCCGGGGTAAGGCCACACGCAAGGCTTTGCATTCCTTCACAGACTGACTGGGCCACCGGAAAGTCTGACTGACCGAAGAGGATGCTGCTGACAATTTAGACGTGGTACTGCTGGCTATCTGGTTGCCTAGAGAGTCACATTCTTGTTTCAAGGCCTCCCCAGCAGCAAAGCCTTCATCGATTGAGCTATTGGCCACGTTTTGGAAGTTTAGAGATGATGGGGGCTTCTGAGATTTGTCTGTGGCACTGGAGGAGCTCACACCATTTTCCGCTATAGAACCTGAAGTAAAAATAGTAATAGATGAAAAGCCGGGCAATATCTTTAGAAATTACAGTATAGAATATTAGTTTCTAGTGTAGAACGTTTATAACAGAATACTACAAATAATGCTATCTAGTTCATGCTATAAGACCCTGAGCTGCCCTAATGCCCAGGAAATGAAAAGGCTGGTGGGTAAGCACAAAGACATACACATTTTCTGCTGTAAATGTTTAATGACAAACAGATGAAGATGCCAAAAACCTGAACAATGGCAAACAAGGGAAAAAACAACAAATAGTACAGAAATGGAGAATCCAGTCTTTTCCTTCCTCAGATATTATCATTTATTTGTTTGTTTGTTTGTTTGTTTATTTGCAGTATTTTTAATCCGCCCTTCTCACCCCAAAGGGGTCTCAAGGCGAATCACAGAACACATATGCGGCAAACATTCAATACCAATTATACAATGACAAGACAGAAAACAGATACATATATATATAGGGGGCTATATCTTTCTCATCTTTTGACATTTTTGGAGGCTGATGGAGGTGTGTGTGTGTGTATAGGCTTTCCCATCGTTCGGCATCTTTGGAGGCTGTGCTTGGTTCCGGTCACAAGGGGGTGATGTTGCTCCATCTCCTTGCCAATGAGCTTTTCTTTGTTCATTAACTTCCTCCTTTTTTCTGATTGAACATGCGCTTAAAATACCTCCCTGCTTTAATGCTGTTTCTATTTATCGATTCACATTTGTTTTTAAACTGCTAGGTTGGCAGAAGCTGGGCAAAAGGTCAGGCGCTCACCTTGACCTGGGCGTTGAACTTTCAACCTTCCGGTTGGCAAGATTTATTGCACATTAATTGTAATTTTAAAAAATCGAGGCATACTTATTCTTGTAATAATCTTCTCCTATGAAAGATTACGACAAGAATAAAAACACCTCAGAAACATTGAGGCAGCTCTTTACAAGGACAGTGATCCTGCATAGAAAGCAATGAACCCCAAGAACCAGTGTGTGTGTGTGTGTGTGGGGGGGAATGATGGCCGCGGTAGCGCAGCGGTTTAAACTGCTAGCTGCAGGAAACCTGTTGACCGGAGTGTTGGAAGTTCAAAGCCGCAAGTAAGGAGAAAGCTCCCAACTGTCAAGCCCTAGCTTCTGCCAACCTAGCAGTTTGAAAGCATGCAATGTGAGTAGATCAATAGGTACCGCCTCAGTGGGAAGATAAAAGGCCGCCCCATGCAGATATGGAAAACATACTGGCAACAAATTAGAGATATCTACGGACAGGCATGTAGCCAGGGGGGGGGGGGCTAAGGGGGCATCAGCCCCGAAATTCTCAGGGTGGTCCGCGAAAAGGCCTTACTGGTACATTATTTAAACTGTTATGTTTATTCATATCATGATCTGATCACCATGCTCATTATATCCCACATTAATGGGGTTATTGGGATAACAATACAAAAGGTTTGCTAGGGTAGACCCTCTTCCACCTAGTCTCAGCCCCCGAACCAAAATCCTGGCTACGGCCCTGTCTACGGATTAAAGGCTCTTCGGCATGGAAAAATGGGACAACAGCACCTCCCCATGGTCAGAAGTTGAACATATCCTCCAGACGCCAGAAATGATAAAAGGGGGAGGGGGAGAGACTTTTACCTCGGTCTGTGTATTGTAGGTTGTTGTATAAAAAGGCATTGAATGTTTGCCTTATATGTGTTCTGTTTTATTTATTTTTATTTATTTATTTATGACATTTATATGTTTGAGTCCCTCCAGGGAGATAGAGCGGAACACAAATAAAGTGTATAAAAGTATTATTAAAGTCTTTTACAAAATAACTTGACAAATCTACCATGGAATGAAAATGACCAAATCATTTCATTTTTTTTATTGTTTACTTATATGTATACTACCCTTTTTTTCCTTCAAAGACTTCAAGGCAGTGTACATCCCCCATCCTATCCCCATTTTGACAGCAATATCAGGCTGCAATATTATGACTGACATAAAGCCATCCAATCTCTTATGAATGATTAAGGAAATGAACCTGGGTCTCTTCAGTTTTTATCCCACTCTTGTTCAAGTATTCCCACTCTGAAACCAGTGAAAGACTAACACGGTGGCCAGGCTTTACTTTGCCACTCAGACTACAACTATGGCAACAGCTTTCTGAGATGAACAGATAGATGCCTACAAAAAGGGCAATTGTAGTCTAAACCACCACAGTGGAAACAACAATGAAAAAGTAGGTTTAAAAATACATGGTATTACATTTTTCATAATACCAAATTAGAAGGACACTTAATCTTACCACCTACATTCAAGGCTAACTCTTCCAATTCTAGATCTCTGAAACGAGAAGCAGATGTCCTAATAATATATCTGTTACTCATAAAAAACTGTTCCTGAACAGGAAAAGAATGTACTATGTTTAAACCACCATAATATCCATTCATAAGTCCTTAGCTTTCTATTTTTTTCCATTTCCCTTCCAGACTAATTTTGAAATCAACAGTCTAGATCAGGGGTGGGCAATTATTTTTTCCAAGGGGCCACACAAGAGCCAAATTTTTTTATGGAGGGCTGCACCTAAAGGCTGAACTACATTCTAATCTACATAATTAATTTATTTACTATATTTACTATATATTACACATCATTAATATTAACATATTAATATATCAAGAAATATTAATATATTATTAGTATTAATATCATAATTATTATATTATAGTATATATATAGACATTATAACATATTGAAATTATAATATAATATAACATTATATTATATTATTTATTATAAAATTATTATAAATAATAATAAAAACCACTCAAATAAAATGAAATAACAGTGGGGGAGCTCCCACTGTTAGCCCCAGCTTCTGCCAACCCAGCAGTTTAAATACATGCAAATGTGAGGTCCTACTTCTACAAGAAAGGAACATATACCAAAGTGCATTCACATTAATAGACCCTGAGGAGGGACATGCAAGATCTATTATTATTATTATTATTATTTCCAGACTTGTCTTATTGGCAACGCTCTTTTCCAAGTGGGTCATTCGGAACCCAGTAATTCAGTTTTACTAGGAAACCAGAGGTTGAGCCAAGCCCTTCTGAGAATTAGAGCAGTGGGTTCAAGCGCTGAGATGCTGAACTTCCTCACTGAAAGGTTGCTAGTTCAAATCTGGGGAGTGGGGGGAGCTCCCACTGTTAGCCCCAGCTTCTGCCAACCCAGCAGTTTAAATACACAGTAAACCACACACAGAGACCCCGCCTTTACCTCTTCCTTTTCTTTCCTCCTCTTTCTCGCCCACGGCTTCCTTGCCGAAGAGAGGGAGGCAGGGGCGGCGCGGCTTCCTTGTCGAGGAGAGGGAGGTGGGGGTGGCTGCGGGGCAGCGTGGTGCTTTGTGTCTGGCGGGGGGGAGGGAGGGAGCGAAGTGCCTTCTGTCCCTCATTGCGGCTCCAGGGGAGCTTCCGTGGGAGGCCCCGCCTCCCTGAGGGTCTCTGCGCGATGCTGCCTGTGACCTCATCGCGCAGAGACCCTCCCTCTCTTTGGCAAGGAAGCCGTGGGCCGGATGGCCGGATGGCATCACCCGGAGGGCCGGATGTGGCCCGTGGGCCGTAGGTTGCCCACCCCTGGTCTAGATCATTTTAAAGTTTCATTTCTATCAACTCCTCCTTTCCCTTTGCGTTCACCTTCTCTTTGCCCTACCACCATCTTGTGTCTAAAAGATTCATGAAATATAGGAATAAGAAAGATGCAAGATGGTTTATCTCATTTCCACCTTTAGATACTTTTTTCTTGCAGAAATTGCAAAACCTTGCATCACATTGTACAAGTAGTTGAAAAGCTGAAAGCTCAGCATCCTCTGAAAGTTCGGTGCCTAAGACAAAGAGTATTCCTTGACAAAAGCAGAAGGAAATGGTAAAGCGAGCAACCAACCTGAAGTTCCCGTCACAGCACTGCTGTTACTCTGGGGCCTCTCCAAGTCAATCAACAGCTCGTCCGCATCATTCTCACCAACACTGGCCTTCTCCTGCTCCTTTTCACTAAGGTCAAGGGCCACAATTGGCCCTCTGATAGCTTCCTTTGAGACATAACAACATGCCAGGCCCACTTCTTGTTCTAAGGCAGTGCGAGTTAAATAGCTTGAGTCAATCAGTCGGAGATCACAATATTTCAAGGACCTGGAAAATCAATAGACACGGATGTGAGGGACGCGCATTCCATTATCTGTTCTCCATAAAAGTGTGAAACAGTAAGGATCAGTTTATCTGTACAAGAGAAGGGAACTTGGATAGGATAGATAGGCAACTAGAGATTTCTCAGTTTACTGGCAAGTCTTATTCCATCAGGTTTCTCCCCGTCAATTCCCCCCCCTGGAATTTGCATTCCACATTATCAAATTTATTTCAAGGGTGGAACTGAAGAACACAATTATTCAGTTTCTCAAAATTTACACCTTGTTCCGACAGTTTGCTTAGCTCATGTCTTTTCCTTACAGGTTACATGTGGTCTGGGACATACGTGTTTTGGTTATAAGCAAAATGTATTGATACGATCACAACAGGTCTGGAATTTTTGTAAAGTAGACGCTCGTTTTTTTAAAAATTGAGAGAACACCTTTCTAGGAATATCTAGTTTGTATTATATTTCAACTTTTACACTCATTACACAATTTATTTTATTTTTAGACTCATATGCATGTATTCACCTTGTTTTAAATCCTATTGTATTGTGTCATGTCATTGTTAACAACCTTGTGTCCCTATGGGAAGAAAGGCAGGATAAAAATAATGATGATGATTTAAACCCATATATGTACACATTGCAATGCATCAGGAAATTGTGCAGGTTAAAAAAGAAATGGGAACTAAAATTGCAACAAGAATGGATTAGTAAAGGTAAAGGTTTTCCCTCGACATTAAGCCTAGTTGAGCCAGACTCTGGGGTAAGGTGCTGATCTCCATTTCTAAGGTGAAGAGCTGGCGTTGTCTGTAGACACCTCCAAGGCCATGTGGCCAGCATGAATGCATGGAGCGCCATTATCTTCCCACAGAATGGTACCTATTTATCTACTCACATTTGTATGTTTTTGAACTGCTAGGTTGGCAGAATGGATTACCTAACATTAATTTGAAAAATCACCACGTTAAATTGAAGATTGGTGGATGATACTGTGTGACAGTTTGTGTCTACAAATAAGATACATTCTCAGCCAGAATCCTCTTGGGTTTTATTAAACTAGAAACTCACAAATTCAAAAGAAGGTTGCCATAGCAATTAAAGTGGAGTAATAGCAGCATAACAGTGTAGTGTGGTAAGAGTCCTTACTGGCCAGGTTTTAAATATATGTTGATTTAATCTTTTTACTGAAGCATAATGTTGAATGTTTATACTGTGGTTTTGCTACTGAACATGATTTTATATTTTTACAAGTGCCGTTGCATTGACCACCCCAATATTCTGCTGTAGGGCTGCCTATAAAACTTCTGCAGCTGAATAAATTGTCCTTTCGACCAATAACATTTTGAAAAACAACATTCATGTGTTTCCTTTTTCAGCAAAGGGCAAAATACAGATATTTTCAGAGGTTTCTATCATAAGACTTGAACTGTGGATTAACTCAGGTCATACCTGGGGAATGTTTCTCCTAGTGGGTCTTTGCCAGTTAAAACAACAATACAAGGCAGACCTTCTAAATCCTGGTAAGTGTGAGGAAACCAATCATCCTGTTCATTTCCCCTCCATGCCTGTGAGAAAAGAATATCGAGAAAAGCAGAACACTTCCTTCAGTTTTATTTTGCATACATCCTTCATGCTGAAAGTTAAATTGTTTCCTGGAACTAGCAGAACACAGGTGCTGAATTTTTTCAGCCATAAATATACTTAATAGGGAGGAAGACCCATTAAAAGCAGAAACTTGCATCTCCACATATACATGTCTCTGCTTTAGTAAAAAAATATACAAAGGTACTTTTGTTAGCCATACAGAAAAATCCAAATTGCTTTTCAGTGTTAAGTGCTTCTCTTCCTAGGGGCTCTTGCAGGTGAAAGCTAAAAGTATTAGCTGATGGTCCCTCTTTTGAATGTCTTTAGGTCAGTGTTTCCCAACCTTTTTTGAGCTGCGGCACACTTTTAACATTAAAAAAATCCAGGGGCACACCACCAACCAAAATGACACAAAATGACACTCTAACACAGTAAAGAACAGCTGGGGATGGTGGCCTGCTGGGAGCAGCTGCTGGAAGTGCCGGCGGGGAGGGGAGGAGCCAGGCTGTGCCATGCCCCGCCCCTCCCCCGGCTTCAGCTCTCCCACAGCTTCGCCAGCCTTGAGGTGGCAGTGCCAAGCCAGCATTGTGCTGGCTCTGCCACTGCTGGCTTGGCACTGCCCCCTCAAGGCTGGCAAAGCTGTGTGAGCGCTGAAGCCGGGGGGCGGGCGCTATGCCCTGCCCCCTCCCCCGGCTTCAGCTCTCCCACAGAGGAGGAGCATGAGTGGTGGACGGGCTTCAGTGGGTGGGGCTCCTCCTCCGCGTGGCTTCAGCGAGTGAGGGGCGAAAGTCATGGTGGGAGTCATGGCGGATTGGAGGCTGGCTGGGGAAAAGGACGAAGGAGGCGGCGCCCCGGCCCCTTCTTCTTTTTCTTCGCCGCCGCCCAGCCCTTCCTCCTCCTCCCCCAAGCAGCAGTAGTTCGGCAGGAGGAGGGAGGAAGGAAGGGGGGCAGAGAGCTTTTCTCGCGGCACACCTGATGATCGCTCACGGCACACTAGTGTGCCACGGCACACTGGTTGAGAAACACTGCTTTAGGTGAGAGAAGCTGGTAGATTTTTCTCTTTCTCTTTTATTTTTATTTATTAGCGATATTTCTATCTCACCTTTCTCAAGCCCGAAGACGACTCAAGGCAGCTTACAAATTGGCAGCAATTTGATGCCATAACAATCCACAATATACAATGAAAACATTTAAAACAGCATTATAAAATCAATATAAAATCAATAAAATAAAAAACCATTAAAATATATAATAACCAATGTCTTCCTGTTAATCTCACTTTCCAGTAGCATCGTCTAAGCCGTTCCATTTTTCAAACTTACATAATTCCGTGTTTGTCTATTGTACTACATTTCCAAAGGCTTGTTCAAAGAGAACATAAGAACATAAGAAGAGCCATGCTGAATCGGACCTCAGCCCATCTAGTCCAGCATTCTGTATCACACAGTGGCCCCCAGTTGTACACGGGGATCTCGAGCAGAAGGGAGGGCAAAACCCTAACCTGCTCCCGACCCCCCACAACCAGTACCCAGGGAAATCCTGCCTACCTCAACCAACTCCGAGGTGGCACTTGAATGTCCTTTTCAGTAACTACCGATACACTTGGTATCCATGAATCTGTCTAATCCTGCCTTGAAGTTGTTCAGACTGACAGCTGTCACAACCTCTTCTGGAAGTAAATTCCATAACCCAATGACCCTCTGGGTGAAGAAATTTTCCTTTATTAGTCCTAACTTTCCTACCTTGGAGCTTTAGGGAGTGCCCCCCTAGTCCTAGTGTTTTGTGACAAAGAAAATAGTTTTTCTTTATTCACCTTTTCTATCCCATGCATGATTTTATACACTTCGATCAAGTCACCTCTTAGACGCCGTCTTTCAAGGCTGAAAAGACCAAGGCGTGGCAACCTGATTTCATAAGGGAGCCACTCCATCCCTTGGATCATTCTTGTTGCCCTTTTCTGTACCTTTTCCAGTTCCGTTATATCCTTCTTAAGGTGCGGAGACCAGAATTGTACACAGTACTCCAAATGTGGCCTTACCATAGATTTGTAGAGAGGTAATACAACATTTGCTGACCTATTTTCGATTCCCTTTCTGATCATGCCTAGCATAGAATTTTCTTTTTTCACTGCTGCTGCGCACTGGGTTGACATCTTCATTGAGCTGTCCACCAAAACCCCAAGATCCCTTTCCTGGTCTGTCTCAGAAAGCTTTGACCCCATCAATTGGTAGGTGTAGTTGGGGTTCTTTGCCCTGATGTGCATGACTTTACACTTGTTTAGGTTAAAATGCATTTGCCACTTTGTTGTCCATTCACTCAATTTCGAGAGATCTTTCTGGAGCTCTTTACAATCAGTTTCATTTTTAACTACCCTGAACAATTTAGTGTCGTCTGCAAACTTTGCTACCTCAGAATTCACTCCTACATCCAGATCATTAATGAATAAATTAAAAAGTAACGGACCCAAAACTGAACCTTGGGGTACGCCACTTCTCACCTCTTTCCACCCAGAGAAATGTCCGTTTATTACCACCCTTTGTTTCCTACAGTTTAGCCAGGTTCCAATCCAGGACAAGACCTGTCCTCTGATTCCATGGCTGAAGAGCTATTTAGGAGCCTTTGGTGAGGGACTTTGTCAAAAGCCTTTTGAAAGTCAAGGTAAACAATATCAATTGGGTCCCCTTTATCTATGTGTTTATTTACACCCTCAAAGAATTCTAACAAGTTAGTAAGACATGATTTGCCTTTGCAGAAACCATGTTGATTTTCTTTCAGCAATGCCTGTTCTTCTATGTGCCTAGTAATATTTTCTTTAATAATGGTTTCCATCACTTTGCCTGGAACTGAGGTTAAACTGACTGGTCTATAATTTCCTGATCACCTCTGGATCCTTTCTTGAAGATCGGTGTTACATTTGCCTCCCTCCAGTCCTCGGGTACAGTGCCTGATCTTAGAGAAAGGTTATATATCTTAGCTAGAAGTTCAGCAATTTCACACTTGAGTTCCTTAAGAACTCTGGGGTGGATGCCGTCTGGACCTGGTGATTTGTTGACATTTAGTTTAGTAAGGCATGTGAGAACATCCTCCTTGTTTATCTCTATCTGTTTTAATTCTTTTAATTTCCTCCCTGAAAAAACTGACTCAGCTGCAGGCATATGTTGTCTGTCCTCCTGTGTGAAAACGGAGGCAAAGAAGTCATTTAGCCACTCAGCAATCTCCTTGTCTTCACTGATTTTCCCTTTCTGACCATTGTCGTCGAGTGGCCCAACTGCTTTTCTAGTTGGGTTCCTGCTTCTGATGTACTTAAAGAAGTTTTTTTTAAAAAAAAATTATTTGCTATATGTGCCTCAAAATCTCGCTTGGCTTTCCTGACTGTTGCTTTGCATTTAGTTTGCCAGAGCTTGTGTTCCTTTCTGTTCTCCTCGGTAGGAAGAGCCTTCCATTTCTTAAATGAGTTTTTCTTCTTTCCAATCACATCCTTTACTTCATTTGTAAGCCATACTGGTGTCCTTTTGGACTTTCCATGCCTCTTTCTTTTTATTGGAATGCATTTTAGTTCGGCCTGTTTTAAGGTATTTTTAAACAGTTTCCAAGCATTTTGGAGGGATTTGATTTTTTTTACTGCTCCTTTTAGTTTGTTCTTTACAATTTTTCTCATTTTTGTGAAATTCCCTTTGTGAAAGTTGAATGTCTCTGTGTTAGTTTTCACTGACAGTTTGCTATCCAAACTTACGTTGAAGGTTATTGTGTTATGTTCACTGGTACCTATGGGCTCAGTTACAAGGACATCTTGAACGAGATCTTGTTCATTAGTTAGCACCAAGTCCAGGATCCCCTTTCCTCTGGTTGGTTCCATGACCATCTGCTCAAGGGAATAATCAGCTAGCATGTCGAGGAACCTTGTCTCTCTTTCATGCGTAGAACAAGAATTTGGCCAATCTATTTGGGGATAGTTGAAGTCCCCCATTATGACTAATGTGTTTCTTTTTGAGGCCTGTTTAACTTCATTTTCCAGATAGCAGTCTGCCTCTGGAGTTTGGTTGGGAGGGCGATAGCAGATCCCTAGTGCTAGATTAGTTTTTTGTCCTGGGACTTTTATCCACAATGTTTCTGTAGGTGAGTTTGAAATTTCTTGAAGTTCTAATTCATGAGATTCTAGCTCTTCATTTATGTACAGGGCCACACCGCCACCATTTTTCCCTCTCCTGTCTTTCCTGTACAGTTTATAACCTGGAAGAGCCAGGTTTGTATTTTTTTCGGAAGGTTAGGAGGGAGGAGGCCAATCTACTATCCCTAGGGAGGGAGTTCCACAGCTGAGGGGCCACCACTGCGAAGACCATGTCCCTCGTCTCCGCCAAACGCACATGTGAAGAAGGCGGGATCGAGAGCAGGTCCTCGTCAGACAGTCTCAAATTCCTAGATGGTTCACAGACAATCTTAAATTCCTAGATGTTTCATAGTCCCTTTTGGACTCTAGCTTCCAGAATCTTGTAACCTGTTGCCATGTATGTTGCATAAAATAAAGAAGGAAAGGATAATCCCCACATAGCTTCAAGGCAAGCTTCTGGGCCTATAATAGGGAGCAAAGTGTACCAATAATGTCCCACATTTACTGTTACTATTGCAAATCTTTCAAATGCCTTTTCTGAGTTTGTGTGTGTGTGTGTGTGTCAGGAGCAACTTGAGAAACTGCAAGTTACTTCTGGTGTGAGAGAATTGGCTATCTGCAAGGACGTTGTCCAAGAGACACCGGGATGTTTTACCATCCTGTGGGAGGCTTCTCTCATGTCCCCACATGAGAAGCTGGAGCTGACAGATGGGAGCTCACCCCACTCAGTGGATTTAAATTGCCGCTTTCCTGCCGGCACAAGAGTTTAAGCCATTGCGCCACCAGGGGCACCTCCTTTTCTCAGTAAAAATGATAAATTGCTTTTTCAGGAACTACCTGAGGCTCTTCCACATCACACAGGACGTCATGCCACGGCACTATAACTATATGGAATGAAGAGATCTCAATAGAAGCAGTTCACCTTTCAGATACAAGATTGCATGCTCATCTCCTCTCCTTACCATTAACAACAACAATAACAACACATTTCTGCTTCATGTCTGTATGGTACTTGAATGGTGGAAGCACAATATTGACCACACATTTGGCATAGATGCTCACTCCTGCTGTAATGACTAATTGAACATCTAAATGCAACCTTACCACAAGTTGAATTAAAAGAGGGATATATACTTAAAGTAAAAGCAGCATGTAATAACAAAGTAAAACACCCAGTCACACACCTGTCCCCAAAAAATGAAGCAATCATATTTTTAGAGGGTAGTGGGTGTAACACTGCTCTTCAAAAAATACATTTGCACATAAACATGCAGTGACAATTTCCTGTCCTAGCTAGCTGATCTTCTCTCTTTGATAATTTCTCTCTTTCTCACAAAATCTTGTGACGCATGAGTCATTTCTTTTGAGGTAAAAGAACAGGTCAGAAATGGAACACCTCACAGCAGATCAATGAGTCACTATTGTGTTCTGCGTTTTAAGAAGCTTCTACTGCAAAGAGGCTGATGACTAATCCCCTTCTCAAGCCTTGCAACAGGGGTTGTTTTTTTCTATTTGAAATCTACTTTCTTCTGTTAGTCAGCCTGGCACCTCAGTTGGAAATGAAGGCAATACAATTTGGATTATGCCACTTACACAGACTTCTGCCAAATATGAAATTACTATCTTATATTATCATAGTCTGTGCACACAGGTTGTGTTCAGATGCAGGAAGTGAACAACAAGGGCATATGTCTGATTTTAGTTTTACAAATTAAAGCTTTTTCATCCCATGAACATGGAATGAGTGTTGTAACAAACTGAGTGGGCGATTGTGGAAGTGTAAGGGGCCACATTGGTCCTAAGAAGACCTCGAATGGGCATCCATCTCTGGGGGGAAAACACAGCTTTTTGTGTACTTTACTCCCTGTAGGGGACATAAGGCATTTTCACCATGTTCTTGGGGCAATCTGAATAATTTAGGATCAAGAGAAACATTAAGAAAAGGAATTGTGAAGAAATAACTTTGTTCATTTCCTTTTTGAAAAAAAGAGAGACAAGGTCTTTGGGGACTAGATTAACCCAGGCCGTACAAAATTATGATGGAAGTGTTCCCATGACCATTAGAGCAGGGCTTCTTAAACTTTTCCATTTACAACCCCTTTCAGCCTGAGAACTTTTGCAGGACACTGAGTAGATAGGTACATAAAATAGGAATAAAACAATTAAACATTTACTGTTAGCAAATCAACATTTGCAAGGCTTTCTGAAGAGACTAATTTCCCTTTTTATGAAGTACAGCTGAAGCATCTTCTGCAGATTCCACTGTAAACACGACACAACAGATTCGTGTAAATGTCTAAAATAGCCTATAGGTGACATTAAGAAAACCTTTGCTGTTGCCAATTTTTGGGACCCCATCATTGAGCTAAGGGAACTCCATTTGGGGTTGGGACCACAGTTTAAGAAGCACTGTGCTAGAAGGCATTTGGGGGTGGGGGAAGGATTTTTGAAAAATTCCACAAAATGTATTTTGACCTCCAAAAATGTAAGGCCAAATGGCATTCTGGAGCAACATTTGTTTCCTCCTGAGCACCATAGGCCACATTTTGCCACCCTTGCCATAAACTGTCAATTCTTCAAATGCAAGATACTCCACTTAGGCAGAAAAAATGAAATGCAAAGATACATAATGGGGGACACATGGCTCGAGAGCAGTACGTGTGAAAAAGATCTTGGAGTCCTCGTGGACAACAAGTTAAACATGAGCCAACAATGTGATGCGGCGGCAAAAAAAGTCAATGGGATTTTGGCCTGCATCAATAGGAGTATAGTGTCTAGATCCAGGGAAGTCATGCTACCCCTCTATTCTGCCTTGGTCAGACCACACCTGAAATACTGTGTCCAATTCGGGCACCACAACTAAAGAGAGATATTGACAAGCTGGAATGTGTCCAGAGGACGGCGACTAAAATGATCAAGGGTCTGGAGAACAAGCCCTATGAGGAGCGGTTTAAAGAGCTGGGCATGTTTAGCCTAAAGAAGAGAAGGCTGAGAGGAGACATGATAGCCATTTATAAATATGTGAGGGGAGGTCATAGGGAGCTTGTTTTCTGCTGCCCTGGAGACTAGGACGCAGAACAATGGCTTCAAACTACAAGAAAGGAGATTCCACCTGAACATTAGGAAGAACTTCCTGACTGTGAGAGCTGTTCAGTAGTGGAACTCTCTGCCCCAGAGTGTGGTGGAGGCTCCTTCTTTGGAAGCTTTTAAACAGAGTCTGGATGGCCATCTGTCAGGGGTGCTTTGAATGCAATTTTCCTGCTTCTTGGCAGGGGGTTGGACTGGATGGCCCATGAGGTCTCTTCCAACTCTATGATTCTATGATTCTAAGACTGTCTCCACCACTGTTCGTTCCTCAGCATCCTGTTTAATTTTAATGCTTTTCCTCATTCTGCTATTCATTCTAAACTGCAAGTCTACATAAAGTGTTATATTGTACAAAGGACGTGATCTTATGTTCTCATTCATTTAGCAAAAAGCTTCTACTACAACAGTTAATTCCACCAATTCAAACTAGTCAACACCTTATTCCCTTTAAGAAAGTAAGACTGGGTGGCTACAATTCTGAAAGGCAGGATCCTTGGCCATGTGAAATATTATATTGATTTGTCCATCATATCTCCATTACATATCCTCCTTCCTGCCTCCTATTATTTGTCTATGGCATACTTTGGCTTGCTCATATGTATTGCTTCCAGAAGCTGTAACATTCTGCAAAATTTTAGGCATTTTGGTATAATTATATACCCACTAATGTTGCAATAGCAATCGCTCAAGCCTCAGTGTCTCCCGCATTGTTCTATCTTTTTGCCCTTTTGCATACTTACTATTATTAAGCCAACAAGTATTTTACATTATTTCTCAAACAACAGGGCAATGCTGTTCAAACAGTGCTGTTCTCTGGACCAGTGCCAGTTCATGAGCTATTTGATGCCATTCCCTGGCAGCTTGCAGAAACGAAAGTACCAATCATCTATTGTGCTTGTCCCTGGCACAGATCTCCTGAAAAGCACTGCTTTAAAAATGTTTTTCATTCAGGATGCTGTAAAACATAGATACTGAGATGCCAATGTCTGCATTAGTAATGCCAGGTTCAATGTGACTTGTCTACATATCTATACTGCACTTTTTCATGTAGAGCCTTAAGGTGCCTCTCCAAAATAACCATGTATTTTCTTGCCTTGGATTTAAACGAACCTTTAATCTCTTC
Organism: Anolis apletophallus; assembly: GCA_030556195.1. NCBI lineage: Eukaryota > Metazoa > Chordata > Lepidosauria > Squamata > Anolidae > Anolis > Anolis apletophallus. The sequence goes on along the minus strand of JARBWK010000007.1, from coordinate 81,750,319 downwards.
ACAAAGTGCTTGGCAATAATAAGCTCTGAAGCTGGGCTCCCCAAGATTATCTCAAAACGGTACTGCAGGCCGAGTTTATCTCGCGCTTCTTGCAGCCGCTCTTTGGCCAGCATTGCTAGCTGCACAGAGGGAATCCGAATGAGAAGCATGTGGCCACGGCCATTCTTGTCCTTGCCCGGGGTGCCAATGATGTCATCCATGATGCTGAGGATCTCCGGTGTGCTGTGGTCCCTGAGTGAGGCCATGGTGGTGAGAGCCATCAAAGCTTCCAAATACTGCTGAATAAGCAGGTAGCAGCGGATCACCATGCTGTGCAGCCTGGGGTACCTTTGGAAGGAAAGTAGTTCTGTTTTAGTCGGGATAAAACATGGTGGCTTGAAATGAGATCTAAGCCCCAGATAGGAAAGAGAAGAAAGAGAGATTTACGCTATACATCACTTGGAAATTCCTAACAATGTTTGTGTCTTCAACAAACAATCTTAGCCTGTATGGATGAAAAGGGCAGAAATTAGTCAAAGTACATGCTGAGTATTGCTTATCTGAAATGCTTGGGACAAGAAGTGTTTGGATTTATTTTATTTTAATTCTGGAATACATATATTTTTATATATACATGTATAATGAGATGTCTTGGAGATAAGACACAAGTCTAAACACAAAATTCATGTATGTTTCACATATAACTTATATGGCAATTTTATACAATATTTTAAATAATTTTGTGCATGAAACAAAGTTTGGGTACACTAGACTATCAGAAAGCAAGGATGTCTTTATTTCAGCCACCCATGTGGACAATTCCAGATTTTGTGGTATATTGGATTTCTGGATTCTGGACAAAGGATGTTCAACCTGCAATTGTAATCCAGCTTTACAATCCATGTTGATTTAATGCTGGTCTTCCCAGGTTCAATTTAGGACTGCAACCTACGTCAGGCAGGTACCATCCCTGTCAAATTTTGACTGAATTACGAGGCCATTAAAGAACTCCAGGAACGCTGAGGAATGCGGAAGGAACAACAAGGGATGCTGGGAACGCTGAGAGATGAGGAGTGTCAGCTCCTCCTGGTGGCCAGAGTTTGCCTCTGTTCGTCTATATGTGTGTATGTGGAAAACGGCAGGGATTGTCTGCTAAGTTTGTGTACCTGTACTCCGCTCTGAATCCCCTTCGGGGTGAGAAGAGTGGAATATAAATAAAGTGTATTATTATTATTATTATCCCAGGATAAATACAGAGTGGAAGAGAGAACGAGGCACTTGAAGGCCGAATAACAACCTTTTCCTTGCATAGTTTCTGAAGCTACGAAGTAAGGCCTTCCCTCTCTAAAGGAGTTGTAGCTGTCAAATTAAGAGTGAACATGAAATATGGAGCTGCCAGTAGGGAAGGAAGCTGGCATGTTGTCCTTACACCATGTTTCAGAGATGATGCAAAGACTAAATCTGTGATGACTAACACAGCTGTCACCGTGAAAAACTGCAATCCTTAGGTCTAGTTTGGCTAGTTTAGTCAGGAATCTACTATATCGAACCACTCTGTCCAGAAATCTTGACAATATCCTAAAGGATTTACCTCTCTAAGAGTGTATTCACCATTTTTTCAAAGGTTTCATCACATCTCAGAAGAGGGCTTGTGATTCCCCACTGGAGAGACTTGCTGTATTCATTCAAGCCAAAATATAGCTTCTCATCTTGGCTTAGTTCCTCCTGTTTGAAATTGAAATATTAAAAACAAAGCAATTCTTATAAATGGTTTATCCCTGTTTAATATCCAAAACTTCAGCACATTTTTCCCTTCTTACATGCAACTGAACAATACCAGCCATATAAAGACTTATTTCTATGGTATTTAACATAAAATTCATGCAGTTAATGAAGCCTACAATTTCACTGCTTTCAGAGTCTATTGCTGAATGATATTTTTAGAAATACCTTAATGATCACAAAATAGTGGATCATAGAGCAGTCCATATAAATTAAATATTATGTCACTTGTCTTCACCTTGTTAGATGTGTAGCATATCACTTCAATGAGCTCTGAATAGACTGCCTTTTTATGACACTTCAGAAATACCAATAAGTCCAAAATGCAGGTTGCCAAAATAAATAAAAAATATTGAGAGGTAAACACATGCTACTATCTGCTTTGAGAAAAAACTTCACTGTTGTATTCCAGGCTGGAATTCAAAGTTCTAGGGACAATCTTTAATAAGTCTTTCATTACTAAGGGCTTAAATACATTCCACAGTTCTGCTAATGCACTTTGTAGATGCCCCAACTATGTGTGAAAAGATACGTAGCAACCAGGGACTTCCAAGCAGCGTATTTGAGGAGGAAGGAATCCCATAAAGGGCAGTTCACCTGGGAAGCACAAATCTATAGACCTTCAATTCAATCAGGATTCATCTTCAGTTTATTTGCCCTCACCCAGCCCACTAGAGGACCCAAGTTCCAATCTATCACTTGCACAGCCCCAACTGACTCCAATCACATGAAGTAGGGCATATTGAAACCCAAATTTCCTAATGGCTTCACCAAGTAGCTTCAGGTAGATATTGGACAGCATGGGAGATAGTATGGAACCCTGCTACATTCCACAAGTTAACAATAATGGAGCTAACAGATGTCCCAACCCTATGCTACTCTCTGGAAATAGCCTGAAAATAGGAGTGGAACCACCACAAAATAGAGCTTCCTACTCACATCCCACAAAGGCAGTCCAGCAGGATTTGTGGTCAACAGTATCAAAACCTTCTGATTCAGAAGCTCAATATTTCCTTTGTGTTTAATGTGAAGTAGGCTGCTACTTAGGAAAATTAAACATGTTTCAGTATCAAACAGAGGTCTGAAACCAGAGTGAAGTGGGTTCAAGTAATCTGCTTAGTCCAAGAACGTTTGAAGTTGGCCAGCTGCCATATACTTAGGCGTCTTGGCCAAAAGGGAATGTTAGCCATGGGGTATTATTTAAAACACATCAGTCAAGATGGGTAACAGTCAGTCTTGCATGTAGTGGGACTGAATGATTCCATCATCTTGCCCACATCATTAGGCCATAACATTTAAAACTTATCACAAGAAAACTGATCCATTGGGACACAGGACACTTCCTTAGACTCTGAAATAATTGTGGTGTCAAGTTTTTACTTACTACAAGTGATTTCCGTGTTTTTCTGGTAGCAACACTAATTCATGGCTTTGACATCTTTGGTAGGGACACCTAATATATGCATGCATGCTCCCCTGGAAGGCTTGTCTGGCATCTTCTTCACAATTAATGAAGTTTCTAGACTTTTTTACACAGCTAACTTTTACAGTTTTTAACTATTTTAAAATTTTGTGCATTTGTATTGTTGAATCCTTTTACGTTGTTCTTCAGTTATGTTGTCCTTCAGCTGACGTGGCTGCTTTGTATTATTTACTATTTTGTATTTTTGTAATATGATCGGGAAATGCCAACTGGCATACAGACGTAATTACATCAACATAGAAAATAATTCTATGGCGTCCATACTCCAGGAAATAAAGCTCGGCTGCTCACTGGAGGGAAGGATATTAAAGGCAAATATGAAGTACTTTGACCACCTAATGAGAAGACAGGAAAGCTTGGAGAAGACAATGATGCTGGGGAAAATAGAAGGAAAAAGAAAGAGAGGCTGACCAAGGGCAAGATGGATGGATGGTATCCTTGAAGTGACTGACTTAACCTTGAAGAGGCTGGGGGTGGCAATGGCCAACAGTGAGCTCTGGTGTGGGCTGGTCCATGAGGTCACAAAGAGTTGGAAGTGACTGAATGAATAAACAATAAGAAAATAATTTCTTCCTCTGTAATCCATTATAGCTAAGAAATACAAAACACTTCCTAAAAACTGTATTGCGCTTACAAAATCTAGACTCTTACCATATTGCCAAATTGTATCCAGTGTACTTCATTGGCAGAGCTTATTCTGGACTGCATTGTTTGAAGACCATATGGGAAAGAACTCACTTGAAGGACAAGGAGATTGAAAGCTTCAAGAACCTCTCTGCAGTTTATCACTCTATCTGCAAGTCCATAGCTAGGCTCTCCATGGGATAGAGAGCTTGAAATAGCACTAGTAAAGGGAGATAAAGCGTACAATTTGAACATTCTGTATCACAACTTGTGGATTTTTAAAAGGATTAAAATTACACAAATCACTTGGTCCACAAGCTTATAATGCTTAAAGCCCCCCTCCCCACTCCAGTTCCCCTTGATAAAAGTATATCCATGCATATTATATACATTATGTCCATAATGTCAAGACTTTTTTTTAAAGGGGGGGGGGAGAGCTGAGCGCTTTCTAAACTTGGCAGTGACAAATGTGAACATATCAAAAGGGCACTAGACTACTCTTTGCCCCTCCTGGATCCAAGAAATCTTGCTATATCTTGAATACAAATCCCAAAAGTGTGTTTCATTTATGCCATATAATATGATATATGAAAAGCTGTGGAAACATCCTTTGGAGTGAATCCTCATAATTTGCCCTATAATCTGTATAAAAACAGTTTTATTTTGAAGGAATTACCTTGTCATATCTACATGGGCATTATCATGTACCAGCACAAAAAGAGTGTAAGGATTCTGCTTCACCCGCTTCATGAAAACATCAAACTTGGTTTGAATCTCATTGTCTAGCCGCACCACATATTTTTCAGCTCTTTGGTAAGCTGCTCCATTTTCTTCAAGGCCCAAGTCTACAAGAACACCTGGGAGAGGAAATGGGGAATTAAGACTTGCTTTCTGCTCCAAAATAGGAAATATATACCTAAAAGCACAATATACTGAAACCAGAATTGATCAATGCTGGGTGCGAACTCATAACAGATCCAAATGTCAGCTGAATTATCAAGCTGACTTGAAAAATACTTATATTTTCTTTTCCTCAATGTGTACATATACATATACACACATCATATCACACTACATTAAATATTTGAGAATGATGTGCTTTTGCTTGTACAGATTTCATGTGTGTCTAGTCCTGAATGTTATCGAAGTTAGGCCAGAAAAGGATCTGGAAGGAACACACTGAAGGTAACTATGCTGCATGTAATCACATTATTTTGAGGAATGCCAAAGGCACAATGAAGTCTGACTTGGCCACGGTGGTCCATGCTCTGGTTACATCCCGTATAGATTACTGCAATGCTCTCTACGTGGGGTTGCCTTTGAAGACTGTTCGGAAGCTGCAACTAGTCCAACGGACAGCAGCCAGATTGATAACAGGAGCGCCATTCAGAGAGCGTACAACTCCTCTGTTGTGCCAGCTCCACTGGCTGCCAGTTTGCTACCGGGCACAATTCAAAATGCTGGCTTTAGCCTTTAAAGCCCTAAACGGTTCAGGTCCAACTTACCTGTCCGAACGCATCTCTCCCTATGAAACATCGAGATGTTTAAGATCATCTGGAGAGCCCCTGCTCTCGGTCCCGCCTTCTTCGCAGGCGACTGGCGTGGACGAGAGACAGGGCATTTTCAGTGGTGGCTCGGCTTTGGAACGCCCTCCCTAAAGACATCAGATCGGCCCCCTCCCTCCTGACGTTTCGCAAGGAAGTCAAGACCTGGTTATTTGAGCAGGCATTTGTTGATGAAATATAAGGCTTAATTGGATATAAGGAATGACGACGATGATGGAAACTGATTTCAACATGATGCTGAGGCTGCAATTGTATGTTTTTAATTGTTAAATTGTTATTATATGTTTTTTCGGGGTTAATTTGTTGCTGTGTTGTATTGAGGGCAGAGACTGCCTGTGTAAACCGTCCCGAGTCGCCTTCGGGCTGAGAGGGGCGGTATAGAAACGTGACAAATAAATAAATAAATAAATATTTTGTGAAATGATGTAACAACTGTTTATCTTTTCAGTATAATGAGTAACATTAACTTATTATTCCTAAAAAAATACTGTTTTGGGGGAATCATTTGAGCCATTCTCCTAATTTCTTATTTTATTTTCATTATATTAACAATAATGATGACGATGAGAAGGATAATGGTGATGATGTATTACCAAAGTGTCACCAATACCATACTGTTCAAATAACAAAAAACACCTAGCAAACTAATTTGTAAAACTATCACATAAGATCAATTTTGTTCAACATTTTAAAAAATTACATCAGAAGCTCTGAACCTGACTACTTTTTTTACCTGATTGTCGAATCCGTTGAATGGTTTGTTGGACCAGCACTTCTGAACGAGGGACCACAATGATGAAATCTACTTTGCTGAAGTGACCCAGATCCAGACTTTGGTTACCACTGTCTGCTATGGCACATACCTGTGACAAAAGCTTTCTGGCAATTGTGAGCTGTGGTTGATAAATTTGGAAGGTTTCAGTGTCCAAATCTATGAGAAAGAAGAGCCATAATTTATATTCTAGTTCCAGAGATGCCTAATAACCTCTGAAGTTTAGAAACCTTGGGCATGACTATCATTGCCTCAGCATGTGCTCAGAAGCTGTGTGAATGCTGCCAAGCGAGGATGTCCAAAATCTGGAAATCTCTGGGCTCCAAGGGAAGCTCTAAGGTGAAGACACAGACGACAACCCTGCAACTCCCAAACTGTGCATGCAATCTTTGTTGCTTTTCTACAAATGTGACAGTAAAAGCATTTAAGTCTTTCTGACACCACTTAGTGTAGATTGGCTCACTCAAATTCACTCCACATAGGATAACTAGCCCATTGTTACAATGTGTCTATGTCAGATTGATTTGAGTATACAGGTACTGAGAGAGATCAGATCCATCTATCATTGAGAATAAAGAGTAAAGCTGTTTTATTATTTTTCAATGTAAGGGTTTTGCAGATTTGTAGCAGACATGAACATATAAATGAAATCTAAAAGTTTAACATTTAAATCCATAGCAAGATGACTATGGGCACATTCCTCCAACCTGAACAAGAAAAGACCACAATATATTGTCGAAGGCTTTCATGGCCGGAACCACTGGATTGTTGTAGGTTTTTCAGGCTATATGGCCATGTTCTAGAAGCATTCTCTCCTGACATTTCACCTGCATCTATGACAGGCATCTTCAGAGGTTGTGAGGTCTGTGAGGACCTCACAACCTCTGAGGATGCCTGCCATAGATGAAAGCAAAACATCAGGAGAGAATGCTTCTAGAACATGGCCATATAGCCTGAAAAACGTACAACAACCCAAAAGACATCAAGTTTGTCAGCTGCAGAAATCCTAACAATACTTCTCTTGTATGGTTAGACTAGACAAATTCTAGCAATAGATCTACAATTGTAGCATTTTTCCTTCTAGGTCTTCTGAGCTTAATTGTCTGGGGTGGTAGGGGAAAAACCAATTACTCAACAGCAAGGTTGGATGGTTGCATGGATGTATAACAAGATTTCTATAGATTGGGTAATACAGCATGTAAAACACCATACACTTGAATTGGGTATGTGCAGCATGTAAACTTCCCTAGGTAGGAAAACGACATAACTCTCGATATCCTTATTTGCTACACTGGTTTTGGCTGATGGGAGTTGGAATCCAGCACCATTTAGAGGGCCACACATTGTCTACTGCTACCTTATATTAACTGATTAGTAGATGTTGATTTAAAATGCAATGTTCACTTACAGCGTTTCATTTCTTGAGAGGCAACCCTTACCTAGTTCTTGGGCGCAAACCATGGCAGCTGCTTCTTGAGATGATACACATTCATTAATATCGCCATTGAATGGAATTACAACATTATCTCCTCGTCTCTGCTGCATTGTCTCTAGCAACTTATCCAATTCATCACCTAGCAAAGGATTTGAACAAACATGTTTACAAGAAAAATCAAAAGCAGTAGTGCAAAAGAAGATGTGATATGCTTAACATCCATTCAGCATTTTAAAAAGAAAACAAATAGTTCTGATTTAGTGGAATTTAACATGAACATTAAAATCAACCACAGAGATCTATACGGGTTTTTGTTATTACTAAGGACTAGAAAATGAAAGTCATAAATAGCTAGGCAACGTAGGGGTGATGATGATGTTTTGTGCTGGTTTTCCATTTCCTTGGTGGGAAAATTCTGTTGTGAAAGCCTTTGACAATACATGGTTCTGAATAATTTGGATTGGTCACTATTTTTTCCTAAATTTTATTCAGAGGTTTTAAACTAGTGCTTCCAAAGGTTAATGGGTTACATGATTGCAGCTTTGATGACATCTGGCAACACCTATGTGGGGAAAGAGTGAATTATCAGATGGTACTTGAAGAAGCTGACTGAGTCCTGAAGCACCAGGCCAAGAACATCAAAGGAAAGCTCTGCTCTCTACAATCAGTGAGATCATAGGGGTTCTTCTATGTAGATGGGCTGTGACACAGCTAGTTAGTAGCCAGTTGCATTAAATCACTACTGACCAAGAGGTCATGAGTTCGAAGCCAGCCCAGGTCGGAGTGAGCTCCTGACCATTAATAGTCTAGCTTGCTGTTGACCTATGCAGCCTGAAAGACAGTTGCATCTGTCAAGTAATAAATTTAGGTACCACTTTATGCGAGGAAGCTAATTTAACTAATTTACTACACCATAAAACCTTCCAGAAGCGTGCAAAAGAATGAGGAAGTACCCCATCAAAGGACCCAGTGTCACAAGTGGACAGTGAAGTGTCAGCTCCCCCTGTGGCCGGAACCAAGTATACCCTCATGAAGCCAGAAAAGCTGGAATGTTAAATTGCTTCTGTATCTGTTTATATATGTTGTATGTCTAAATGCCATTGAATATTTGCCATGTATATGTACATTGCAATCATATTTTTGTAGCTTGTCCTGTTTCCCCCCCCTGAGAATAGTTTCAAATAGACTTACATTCAGTTGGGACACCACCAACTTGGTTCATTTTTTGCTGTGTGGAAATGGTCAGATTTGTAACCCAAAGATAGCAGTAGCAACAGGGGCTTACGTTCACTCACCTAAAGATGTATTTTTGAAATGTGATGCCAGAAAACTAACTTTTCCAGTAATGAGCTCATAACTGATCTCCTTTAAAAACTCACTGGTAGTAAGCATGCTCTCTGCCAAAGCTCTTGACTGATGTTGACCTAGAAAACAGAAAGAAGATGAAGAAACCACAAGATACTGTATTACAAGAACTTTGCCAACCCCATCTTCTTAATGACCTAGGCAAGAGAACTGGAGTTTTACATTCACAGCTTTAAACTATACCATTAAAGTAAGTATGAATGTATTGCTACACATTTGCAAATAGTTATAAGAAATGGAAATTTTAGCCTACACACTAGAATACCAAATTCATAAAACGTGATAAACTCCAGGTTAGGCTAGCCTCAAAAATGTGCTTATTTGTTTATCCATAATTTCTACATATCCAAGAATAAACAGTATTCACCTGATCTATATTAATAGCTAATGTTCTGGAACAGAAAAAGTTTAGAAATTCCTTTTTTTCTCTAGGAATTTGGTAGGGTCTCTAGATAATTTAATCGTATGTTTCCCCAGGAAGTTACCACAGAACTGCATTGGAGGATCTAGTAAATTGCTAGAGAAGATACCTCTCTAGGAATCTCTAGGTCCTTCAATGAAACTCTATGGCATGTTGGAATTGGAAGTCAAGTAATATAATGGTGCTCAATGAATATGTGGTTTCAGGTAACTGCAACCTGGGCAGGAACATATCTCCCATGGATACGTGAGTCTTATTGTATGCATTGCCATGTAAAGTTTCAACTGTAAAATTATTCTTAATTTACCGACTTTCCTTCTTTGTTTCGTTCACTTTCACTTACGATGGCAATGATATCTTGGCATATTGGCTATATATTGATGTAATATATGTGTGTGAAATTCAGTTTCAAGTGTTAAAAGCATTGTGTGACACTAAGGGCCCTTCCACACAGCCATATAACCCAGAATATCAAGGCAGAAAATCCCACAAAATCTGCTTTGAACTGGGTTATCTCAGTCCACACTGTCATATATTCCAGTTAAAGCAGAAAATTTGGGGTTTTATTCAGCTGTCTGGAGGGGCCTTAGACTACAATCCAGTATCTAGGCTTTGCAATCCCAGTGAGTTCAATTGAGGTTATGTTTGAAAGCATAGTTGTAGACGTGACCTGTAAACCCAACCTACAGCAGAAACATAGTAGATTATTAAAAATGAGTGGTTTTCCGTTTCAGTCTTGCTTTTATAATTCTTTTAATACAATGTGGGAGAGTCTGAATGTTTGTAAAGACAGCACTGTATGTTCCAATAGATAATGACTCACAATGTTAACACGAATTAACTATTTATTCCATGAGCAAGTCTTACCATTTCATTTAGACTAGAAAGAGAAATATAAGACTGCATTTCCACATCAATTTAGCACATTATTTGCCTGCTGTTATCCACGGTCAGGTTGGCCTGGAAATGCTCTTCTGGTTAAAAGATGTCACGTAAAAGAAAAATTTGGTCCAAAGGGATGAACGCAAGTTAGCTTGAAACAATAGCTGTCCTTAAAAAAGTACTCCGCATTTAAACTCTCAACTGGATTTTTCCCATATAGGAAACCTATGGCAGACCTTGCTTTTTGAATTCCGTATTACACAGAAATAGCGTGGATGCATAAAGAAATAACTTTAATCTATGTCAGGGATGGATCCAAATCTTACAACAACTTTGGGTTCACTTCCTATCCAGGTTAAAAGAAAACAAAAACTTCTGGCTTTCATCAATTTTTCAATATAACTGACAACAATTCAAATTGATTTTTGCTCACGAAGAATTAGGCAATTCTGAAGTGATCTGTAATGGGCAACCTTTTTTTTAAAATGTAACCTGACATAGAGTTCTCTAAATGTCAGCTCTAAGGAAGATCCTTAGTCCTCATATAAAAAATCACAGGATGACCTCCTATTTTACTTACCCATGTTTGACAAAATATGTTCTCGATAGGCATTTTCTAGGTCCTCCTGATCATTCTATGGTGTACTTCCACTGGATATGGACCACAGAATCATGCTGGAGGACTTAGCAATGCCTAGAGACGTGTCCTCTCTAGCTACTCTCTAGGTCAGGGGTGCCCACACTTTTTTAGCATGCGAGCTACTTTTATAACAACAAAGTCGAAAAGATCTACCTTGTGCGCGCACGGCTGCTGCCGCGTGCACACTTCCGATGCACACGCTCCCGACGCCACCTTCCACTCACACGGGGCTTTTTCCGCACGCGTGGGGCTTCTTCCACTAATGTGGCTTTAGTGGGCGGGCCCTGGTGCTCGTCTCTTCACAGTCACGGTGTGGTGACGTGACCACCCATTGGTTGCTCCTGGGGGGGGGGGGGAGCAAGGCGAAGGCGCGCACAGGGATAGGATGCTAGGATGCGAGGCTGCGGGAGGGAAGGAGGGAGTGTGTGTGTGTGTGAGAGAGAAAGCCTCGCCGGAGGAGGATGGTCCCCGCAGTGGTGCTGCAGCTAACGAGTGCGCCCTCGACGCTTGCGAGTGAAGCCTGGACGAGGCCCCGCCTCGCGCTCCGCCCTGTCTCTCTCTCACCTCGGCCCTCTGCGGCACTGGGGTCCCATCCAGGCTTCACTCACTGGCGCCGAGGGCGCGCTCGTCAGCTGCAGCCCCACCGAGGGACCATCCTCCTCCAGCGAGGCCTTCTCTCTCTCTCACACACACACACACACACACACACACACTCCCTCCCGCAGCCTCGCATCCTATGCTTGTGCGCGCCTTCGCCTTGCTCCCGCCTCCCCCCCAGGAGCAACCAATAGGCGGTCATGTCACACAGACACACTCCCTCCCTCCCTCCCGCAGCCTTGCATCCTATGCCTGCGCGCGCCTTCGCCTTGTTCCCGCCCCCCGCAGGAGCAACCAATGGGAGGTCACGTCACCACACCGTGTCAACAAACAAGCGCCAGGGCCCGCTCACTAAAGCCTCATTGGCAGAAGAAGCCCCGCGCGGGCGGAAGGTGGTGCTGGGAGCGCGCGCGCACGGCGGAGGAGCACGCGGATGGTGGGTACACCCCATTTGGCTGGTGAGGCTTGAAGATCGACTGGATGAGGCCCGAAGATCGACTAGTCGATCGCGATCGACTACTTGAGCAGCCCTGCTCTAGGTCCTCCAGCACAACTCTATAATATGCCACTTCCAGAAGTAATTACTATCCATGGTTTTGCATATCCAAGTGAAGTTATTAAATATATTCACTGCAGATATAGGAGTCAAACTTTATAATATAAAACTGTCTGTCAGTTGTCATCCAGTTGCTTCCTTGGGATAAAATTATTGATGAAAGGTTCTTCACCAAACTGCACCCAGTTTCTGAAAGCCCAGGAACAGCAATGTTGAGCAGGATTCAAAGAGAAAAAAACCTTGCACGAGTTACCAAAGAATGGTGGTGACCAATGGATGGCTATCATACCAGCAATACACACCTCCATGCCTTGAAATGGCATTGTTTTATTTTACACTCCACAATCACAGTGCTTTGATACCACTTTAACTGCTATGGCTACATTTATGAATCCTAGGATTTGCAGTTTCATGAGAAACTTTTTCAATTCTTCTGAACTACAAATCCCCGAAGCCAAGGCAGTTAGAAGTGTTTTAATTGTGTAGTACTATGTCATGTTCATTCTGAGGTACTAGATGAAAATACTGGCTCTGCTCTATTGGCAAGGGACAGTACTAATAACTAATATACCTCACAACTTTGTCAACAACTGCTAATACCTTGAATGTTCTTCAAGGAATGGTCTGAAACATCAAATATTAGTACCCTTTACCACAACTGAAAACAAGATAAATTGAATTACCCATACTAAGTTCTTACCATTCTATGGAAAGAAGATACTCACCTAAAACTACTACGCAGAATTCATTCCCCCGGATCTTTGAGGTGCAGATTGCAACCACATAATCGGGCAATCTTTGCTGGCACTTCATTTCACTCAGAGATCTCAGTGTTTCTGAGATGCCTTCGGCCAGGGAATTTTGAGAGACCACCACGTGCACCATGTCTTGAGAGACGCTGGCAATTAGCCTAGCAAGCCATGGGAGCTGAGTTGGTGACAAGGAGAAGCACTGAGCACTCATTTGTAAGGACTGCTCTCTTAAAGTAAATTCCTGCATCGCTTTCAGCATGATCTGTTCGAATTCTTCCCTGAGAGGTATCTTATCGGGACCTGAAATATTTGTTAAAGAAAGAATCAAACACAGAATCAAAGGCTTCTTCCATCAGGATGATTATTTATTTATTTTATTTATTTAAAACTATTGTACCCTGACCTTCTTACCTCTATTGAAGGACTCAGACCGGCATAACAGCAAAAATTCCATGCTATACAATTTAAAAACAACTACAACAACATATTAAAATACATTAAAACCCAGCATAAAACCACATCGCCATTTAAACAATTCCACTCAATCTGTAAACGTGGTCATACATTCAGACAATAGCCAATCTCAGCCTGATTCATTCTATTACTAGGCAAGAATGCTGTCAAATTGCAGAACTCAGAAAATCTTTGTCACACAAAGACTCTCCAGTTCATTGCATCTGAAGCCTTTTCTCCTTTTTCTGCAAGTACTTTTTGCATTGTGCTCTCAGTTTGCAAGTGGCATGCAAGAATTTGGATTGCATGGCTAGCAGATGACTCAGTGAAGGGCTGCTTGGTGGGAGCCTGGAACCACTCAGTTCTAACAATTGTACAATAGGCTACTTTTACAAACAAAGTGGAGAGGAATCAAATAACAAATTTGCAATTGAAAAGAAAAGAAGCCATTAAGAAGTCACAGTAAAAAAGTGGGATCTCGAAGGAGGCAATGAATGGAGGAAAGACAAATGGAAACTTGAAGAATGTAAGAAGATACAACCACGCAAAGAAGACTGGAAGACAAAATAGATTTCTACTGTCGCTGCTGCCATCACTTCCTCCTCCCTTCTCCATTGCTACCAGTATATCACAATGTATTGTGACCAGTCCAGTTTCCTATTTCAGTTGCCTGCCTGTGCTTTTAGCTGATGGTACAATTGCCAATTTCTTTGTTGTTGTTGTTGTTGTTGTTGTCATCTTTATTCAAAAGTTTTCCAAGTTGGGGTGGGGATAAATATAAAAAGACTATACAGTGTTCTTCACTACTTCGCGATTTGCTTATTGCAGACTCGCTGTTTTGTGATTTCAAAAACATATTAATTTAAAGTATATATCATGGTATTTTCACTGTTTTGTGGGGTTTTGCCACCGTTGCTCTTCAAGGCACTTTCCCTCCTCAGTCCTCTCTTCCTCCAGCCTTGAAGGGCCTTTCCTTCACTTTATTTTAAGTTTATAAAGACTTAAAATAGTGTATAACTACTAAAATAATGTATAAATATTAAAATAAATAGAGCGTCCCTACATCTCGGTTTTTCATTTATTGCGGGAGGTCCTGGAACCTAACCCCATCAATAAGTGAGGGAACACTGTAATGGGGAAGTGGGTAAGGGCAAGTTTGGGGATTTAAGGGAAGTATAAGGAGTAGAAGGGATAAAAAAGAGTAAGGGAGGAATTTCCTGAGGAGACACTAGGGAAGGGTATTAGGAAAGGGAAAAGGAGATAAAAAAGCGAGAAAAGAAAGAAAAAAAGGGGGGGGGGAATAAGTAAGAGAATTTTCTCTTCTTATCCATACAAACTGTACCTACCTACCTACCTATTTTATATCTCAGATTTTTCCTAATATGGAACCCAATATTGGAAACAACATTCACATCAAAGTGAAAGGAAAAATATGTCAGAAAGCAATATGTGTTTTCTGTAGCAAATTTGCAGCTCTGATGAAAGGCTTACTTAGGATCTCATCACATAAAAGGTGCCCTCCATTTCTACATGCTTCAAATACGAAATCACACAGATCCCATCAAATGACACAGAGCTCATTCCATGGGTTGCTCATGGGATTCCATCTCTGCAGCATATAGAAATGAGTGGGTTTGAAATATGGGTTGAAATCGACGCCACTCATTTCCCTGTGCATAGAAACACTTATAAAATGCTTTTTTGTAGGATGGGACATTGTGTATGTGTCCAATTTCAGTCTGTTTTGTAGTTTCAGAGTGGAGATACATGGGGGCAGTCGTTTTATGCCCCTCAATGTTTTTTCTTTCATCATTACTTCTTGGACACAGAAAAGAACAGGCAAATAATTCTATCCTCCCCACTTTTTAAAAAAAAAATGTAAGCGCAATTTTGAAGCACGGAATTCAGTCTTCTTTGGAAAGCTCTGTGGCAATTAAGCTATAATTTAATCAGTGGAAAAAATCCTGTGATGTGCACATTTGTGGATGACGGAATGGAAGGAGACAACAGTATCCTTTGTGATGAAGAATGAAGTCCACGGTTTAACTAGAAATAATGGAAATGCATTCTGTGTGGTTGGAGTGAGTAAATTCTCCATCTTCTTCCAAGTTAGAATCCCACAGAACGTGACAGGAAGATGACGCTACCTTGCACTCCCCCCTTTGTGTGGTGAGGTCCTTAAGGTTTAAGAAGCATCACATGCATTGCACAGCCTCCGTCAAATGGGAGCTCTGCAGATGTTGTAGATCAGGGCTGTCCAACTGGCAGCCCAGGGGCCGTATACGGCCCCCGAGCCCCTTCCCTACGGCCCCCTAACCCCCTGCAAGACATCAGAGTTGTTTTTGAAAAATTTTTTGGGGAAAAAAATTCCAAAAATTTCGTCCTCGGGGGCGTGAGGAGGAGGGGGCGGGCGCGAGTGAGGAGGAGGCGGAGGGAAGCCACGTCAGATGCCCTAGGGGTGGGACTTCCCCCCACCTGTTTCTTGCTCGCGCAGGGCCGCTCGCGGGCTTGCGCGCCAGGGTGGGATTGGCGAGCTGCCCTCCGCTGTCTCCCTAGCTCTTGCAGCGCCCGCGCCTGAAGGAAGGTAAGCTCCTGGGCTGACCTTCCTTCAGGCGCCGCTGCAAGAGCTTGGGAGGAGATGGGGCAGCTCGCCGATCCCCGGCCTGCCTCCCACCCTGGCGCGCATGCCCGGCATCTTGCGTGACCCGTCTCTTTCGGCGCCTGACGTCACCCCGCGGCGGGGGCAGGTCATGCAAGATGCCGGGCATGCGCGCCAGGGCAAGAGGCTGGGGATCGGCGAGCCGCCCTCCGCCGTGACCCTAGCTCTTGCAGCGGCTGCGCCTGAAGGAAGGTAAGCCCGGAGCTTACCTTCCTTCAGGCACGGTCGCTGCAAGAGCTAGGAGACAGCGGAGGGTGGCTCGCCGATCCCGCCCTGGCACACAAGCCGGTCTCTGCGCGACCCGCCCCTTTTCGGTGGTGTCAGGCGTGGCGCCACGTCCCCGCCGAAGGGGCGGGCTGCGCAGAGAACGCTGGGCATGCGCGCCAGGGCAGGAGTGGCCCGCCCCCACGCGGCCATGCCCCTGCTGCGGCCATGCCCCGTGAGCAGCCACGCCCTCTGCTCCGGCCCCCAAGGGTGAGCAGCCCTTGGCCCGAAGAAGTTGGACAACCTTGTTGTAGATGACAGCCATTGCCATTATTATTCTAATTCAACAGATGTGGTGGCCATGGAGTTGGGAAGGATCCATTACAGCCTCCAGGTACACACGATATCTATACATATGGCCATGCTTTCAGCTGTTTGTGAGATATGATTTTGCCTTGTGTTTTTTTTTGTATTATTTTTTTCCTTCTCTCTAAACGGTTATATGGCAGAATATAATAGAATTGTGTAACATTTCAATTATTTTTAGACAAACTGAAAAGTATTATTCACTGTAAGGAATGACCAATTTTGACAGTTCTCTATTGCTTACCCAGAATATCACAGCAAGTATCTACTTTCCTGTAACTCAAGTTACAGGAAAAATATCAACCACAAGAGAGTAAGAGTATCACTGGAGTATGAATTCAAAAAAGTTGACAAAGACTATTCCATCCTTTGCCTAGAATTTGATGGGACCACTACATGGTATTTTGAGAAACCTAAGCATGAGCTTTAACTTTGTCCCACTAATAAGAAAAAGACCAAAATGCTCTAACTGAATGAATCATGTCATGTTTGTATGAAGATAACTTTCCTGCAGTGACTTGAAAGCTCTTACTAGAACAAAATATTATTTTGTCTGTAATGCCAAAAAATGTTTCCCCCCCATTTCATTCCACCCACATAACTGAAACAGGAGATTTGTGTGTAAGGTTCACACACAAAGTAGATTAGAGTCTGCAAAGAGACTTATTATTAATCCATAGAAAATGTCTGTGCTACATATTGATTGCAACCAAGAAGCGTGGGACAGAGAAACAGAAAGTATCTAAACAAGACCAAGGATGGCGCTTGCTGTCGGATTTTGAGAATACCCAATGAGTTGACAATGCAACTAGAATAACAGAGACATCCACAGTCATTTGAAGCAACTAACAGACAGCTATAAATCATTAGTAAATGGAAGTACTCAAAGGGAAAATGTACCCAACACATGTTCTGAAATATGTTTCTTTATTCCTGGCTGACATAAAATCTTTGGAGATGCAATTTTGAGCAAGGAAGCAGCAAATTTTGAGCAAGGAAGCAGCATTTTCTATGAAATCCCATAAGAGGAAAACTATTTCAAGATGTGATATTTATCAGAAAAATTCTCACATACACACCTCTCTTTTAGAAGGTACTAGAATGGGAGAGAAGCATTGTCCAGGAATAATATATTTTAGTAACCTTCACCTACAATCTACAACCAATTCTATTTGGCATATCTTTACTTTCTTGAAGATCATATAAGATCATAAAATTAAGAGCTCAGTAGTTTTTTGTATTGTAAGGTAGCAGATAAATATGCAGATCGGGAGATTTGCATTTTTATCTGCTACCTTACAATACTGTATTTATTCCTTTTGATGTAATAATAAATAACAACAACAACAACAACAACAATTTATGTATACCCTGCCACCATCTCCCAGAGGGACTCAGGGTGGCTCACAAAGCACTCAAAGGTGCAAACACACAAAATACAAAAAGTTTAATGATAATAACACAAAAGCAATTAACAATCAACATAAACATCATAAAGGCACTCCCATATAAAATCCAGCCTATCTCCTTTGAACTGGAGTACGTGGCAGCATAGACTCATATAATCCAGTTCAAAGCAATGTGGAGTATCTACTTTAATAATCTGGATTATATGACAGTGTAGAAGGGCCCTAAGGTGCAATTTGCATGTCAGGAGATAAATGTCTTTTCCCCAGTACCAAAGTTATCAACTTCTACCAAAACCAACATTGTTCTTAAATTTACCCTCGCAAGCATCTAGTAACGAAAAGGGAATTATTGGTTTATTGCCTTAAAGAAAGAACAAGGAAACACTATTTATATATTTTAAAAATCAATGCACATGTCACATCTTACCTAGCCGGACAAGATACTGTATTGTTAAAATAATCATGTTCTCCACAGTTAGCAACTGGTTCCCGGCCAATCCAAAGAGATCCAAATCTTTGCTTTCCATCTGAGGAATCTTGTAGCAGTTCACTAGCAAGGGACTTACTACAATGTCTCCAACATTCCCATAGAAATAGGGTAAAGTGCCATAACCTTTAAAAAAAAAGACAAACTCAAATCAAGCTATTACAAAACAATTCTGCAGTAACTGAAATGTGTCCAAGAATATTATTTTACTAAATCGAAGAAGGAATAATAGGCCAGGGTTTGACAAGCCATGACCCTGACTAGTCCAGGCCATCTCAGGGGTTTGTAGCTAATTGGTTTCTATTTAGAAGGTATTTGCAAATATGCATAAAGTGTAGGGAAATGAGTGAAACTGACTAAAAATAGAAACTGCAAGCCAGATTTTTTCTTGTAATAAATGATTCTGACTTTGAAACCGTTCCTGCCATTTCAAGAAATAAATCTGTAAGGCCAATGACCTAGCAATGTTTATCCAGACTCAGGGCCAGGGAAGTGGAAATGAGTGACGAGAAGGTGCTCATTTCTCAATCACACAATCTGGAAGCAGAACACTGATCAGGGGCATCACTTTGAAGGCTGTGCAAGATACAAGCAACAGCTGTTCTCCGATCTTATACCAGGAGAAACCGATGGTATTGTGTATTTTTAAATGGTTTTGGATTGCATATACATTATATCCAGATATATGATTCAAGTGTAATTCAAACCTGCAATCTAATGTACTGAGAATGAAGGTTATAAGGACATATGAAATAATATCTAGAGTTAGATCTTTCTACATGAAGAGATGTGGTCTGGTAGCAGCCTGAGATTTTCACTCCTACAAAGGTAACACTGGAACAGATTCAATATCTAGCTTTCTCAATACATTCTTGGTATGTTTACACACTTAACACCACAATTGTATAACATGAAATTAAATGTTTTATGCGAGTAAAAAAAATTGTTTGAAGATACAATTTTAATTTGTTTATTTATTTATTTATTTATTTATTTATAGCATTGATATTCTGCCCTTCTCATCCCAAAGGGGACTCGGCATATATACACAAACATTCAATGCCGGGACAAGAATTCATTATATGCATACATAAACATTAAAAACATTTGTCTCAATATTAAAATACAGTATTTAAAACCATCTTGATCATCTGCGCCTAATCTAATTGGCCTGGTAAGGTTTCCTATGACTGCTTTATTGCACTGCCCCAAAAGCTTAGTCCCACAGCCAAGTTTTTACCATCCTTCTGAAGGACAGGAGGGAGGGGGCTGATCTGATCTCACTAGGAAGAGAATTCCATAGCCGGGGGCAATCACCGAGAAGGCCCTCTCTCTTTTCTCTACCAATCGCACCTGTGACAATAGCAGGATGGAGAGCAGGGCCTCTTTGGAGGATCTTAATCTCCGTGGTGGTTCATAGGGGGAAATGCGTTTGGACAGGTAAATTGGGCTGGGGCCATTTACCCATTTGGGTATTTAATATATGAATATTTTTGGAGTGGGTGGATTTACAAGCACAATCCTGGCTTGCGGAAACAGTTCTGGCTTCCTTGTTCAAACGTATCTCCCTCTATGAGCCAGCTAGGAGATCAAGATCTTCTGGGGAGGCTCTGCTCTTGGTCCCACCTCCTCTGCACGTGTGGTTGGTGGGGATAAGAGACAGGACCTTCTCAGTGGCGGTCTGGAACTCCCTCCCGAGTGAAATCAAATCAGCCCCCTCCCTCCTGACCTTCAGGGAAAAAAGCTAAAGACCAAGCTTTTGGTCAGTAACAGTGCAATAAGAAAAAACAGAATGGCGCAATGACAATTGGAATGGCCCTGGACTATGATATTGGATTGCGTGATTTTAAATAAGTGGTTTAAAGTGTTTGGCATGTTTTAGTTATTGTTTTAATGTATACGTTTATTTTACTTGATGTACAGTATGTTCATGTGGCATTGAATCGCTGCCTATATATGTGAGCTGCTCTGAGACTCCTAACGGACGAGAAAGGTGGGGTATATAGTAAATAAATAAAAGAAATAGGCATTAAATGTAAGATTTATGATGGCTTAGTCCCCATTTTGATTCTTGTATCATAACATGAAACCACGTTGAAAGGCCAAAATTTTCCGTTTTTAAAGCTATCCAAATTTGAGACACAATTGAAGACCTACAGTATCTCTTCCAGCAGGCCTACCCAATTTTAAATTATGACTTTTAACCTACAATTTGTTTGTATTTGTGTCAATCTGTGTTCTGTGTATTTTAATCTATAATTTTTAGTAATATTATATTTTATCTGGCTGTTTTAACCATGTTGTATCTCATCTCAAGCTGTGAGAAGAGGCGGGTAACAGGATTGCTGTGAGTTTTCCAGGCTGTATGGTCATGTTCCAGAAGCATTTTCTCCTGACATTTTGTTGAAGGCTTTTATTCTTAGTAGTAGTAGTAGTAACAGCAGCAGCAGCAGTCTGTAAAAAAAGCTAATTTCCTTCATTTCATAAATAGCTAATACTATGGAAAAGAGGTTATTCTTTTACATTCAGTAGTGCCAGACTGAAATCTGGAGACGATTGTTCTATACTTTTTATTATTGTGCTGAAAAGAATTTTTCAGCAAGTGTTGTTTATTAGACAAACAGGTAACCAGGTAACAAACAATAGATTTCTAGTAGGCTTGGTTGATCAAAAAATATGGTTCAAAACCCGTTTCAGATGCAGGGGGCGCTGATGGTTCAATTTGGAATTGAATTCCAAATTTTTCAGAAAAAAAATTCAGAACTTTTAGAACTTTCCGAAATTTCTGAATCACTTCGTTAATGGCAGATGCGATTGCGCAATACGCAAGACTTGAAAGAATGGGATTTGTAGGATCTTTTAGGCAACTCACAGCAAACAAAGAAAATATCAAACAGCCCTACCCTTTTTGCCTTGAAGCTAATTTCACAACTTTAGGAAGGAGAGTTTGTGTTCAAAGAGTGGCTTGAATTGATGGGAGATCAAGTTCTTTTGAGGCAATGTGCAACACAAACTAAAAAACACGGAGGCCAGAGAGACCTGCTACAACGTTGGCTTTAAAAAATGTTGGAGTGAGTGCTTTGGTTCCTCCGTACCCTCATGGCAGGCAGCCAAGCAGGCAACAGCCCTTCTCTCAGCCCTTCCTCTCTGCTTGCTTGCCCACTGTGCTCTTCTTCCAACCTCCCTTCAACACAACCTCCCTTCAACGCAACCTCCTTTCCCTTTGTCTTTCTCTTTCCCTTCTCCCTTCCCTTCCCAGGTCCGAATGAGCCTCTAAGCCAGGGGTGCTCAGAATGGTGATCGCGATCACCAGGGTGATCTTCGGGCCTCATCCTGGTGATCTTCAGGCCCCTGACCAGGTTTTTTGCTGTTAGTCCTCTTCACACGCCCCTGCATGCTGCAAAGAAGTCCTCCGTCGTTGCTCCTCCCCTCCCTGCTCGCGCCGCCGCTCCAAAAGCTCCAGAGTCCAAGAGGCAGAATGGGCCCCCTCTTTTGGATTCCTCCTCCTCCCTCCGTCCTTCTCCAGCCACTCAGAGTCATAGGAGACCAAAGGGGGGCGGGCCTGGATGACGCGATGCATGGCTGGCCCTCTTGAGGCGCGCGCATGCGCAGCGCCCATTCTGCCTCTCGGACTTCTCGTGAGCTCTAGTGATGGGTAATGGTGATTGAGCTGGTCACTTCATTTTTACAGGTCTTCTTTCTAGGCACGTCCTTTTGAAAGAACATGCTGGCAGTGTGGAAAGATTATTCTTCCTTTCTTGCTGGGTTGTTCCCGTCCAAGAGCAACGACGGAGGAGGAGAAGAATGCTTTGGGGTCATTTCCTTACCGCATCTCAAAGGTCGGTCTTTTTACTTTGGGGTGGGTGCTTGATTGTTCTGTGGCATGTCTCTTTGTTTATTTTAATGTTTAAAATGGCCTTTTTAGCTCCAAAGCCTCTCTGCGTGCTTTGTTTTTTTGAGAAATATATGTTGGGGAATATGGAAATGTGGGAGAAATTGGGTGGTTGGATGTATTTTTGCATGCCCCTTTGTTTACCTTGCTGAATATTAAATGGCCTTGCAGTTCTAAAGCCTCTCTTCTTACTTTCTGGCTGATAATATGTGTTGTAATATGGCAGTGTGGGAGAAATGGGGTGGTTGGATGTATTTTTATGCTCTGTTTTATATTGTTGTTGTTAAATTGAAATGTTGATGTTTTATAACTTCATTTTATGTAAACTGCCCCGAGCCTGATGGAAGGAGCGGTACATAAAAATGAATAATAAATATAAATAAATAAATAAATAAGAAAATAGTTATACGTTTTACATTTCTGGGTAGGTGATCTTTGGGACTTGGTTTTTTAATCAGTAGCTCCCATGCTGAAAAGGTGTGAGCACCCCTGCTCTAAGCTATGTGCTCCCTCAAAACTTCTCCCCTGAGCCTCCAAGCATGCAAACTGCTTGCCTCCCAGCAGGCTAGTAGAGGACTGAAAATATGCTGAATTATTTCCGACTCACTTCATGAGTCATAACAAAAATGGCAGAAAAAGCTTCAGAAGGGCAAAGGGACTTCCGGTTTTTAAAAAAGCTTTGATATCGCTTCGAAAAGGTAATTTTAACAAAATTATTATGAGCAACGAGTTATCCGATGCGCCTCTATCCATGCCCAATTTCTAGTGATAAAATATTGTGCAGAATGACTCCAAGATATTTCCAAGTTTTGCGTTCAGATTGTATTCTGGTCACTTGTCACCATTCTAGCAACAGTGGATGGAATGAAGAGCTTTCTCAACAACATTCTAAACTCACTGGGTTGTTGTAGTTTTTTCGGGCTATATGGCCATGTTCTAGAAGCATTCTCTCCTGACATTTCGCCTGCATCCATGGTAGGCATCATCAGAGGATGCTTGCCATAGATGCAGGAAAAACGTCAGGAGAGAATGTTTCTAGAACATGGCAATAAAGCCTGAAAAACCTACAACAACACTGTGATTGAGGTCATAAAAGTCTTCGGCAATACATTGTTCCAAACTCATTTTAAAGGTGTAAGGAAGGACTAAAATATGTAGGATTCAGGACATGAATTTGCTACGCAAAACAGGCAAATAACCCAGTTCTGGGTTATTTTATTTCACATCCTGGACTTACCTATCAGAATCACTGGTCTGACTCCTGAGTTATTCAGCAGATTTTCAGGAACTATTACAGTCTCCCCTGCAGGGATGG
This sequence comes from Anolis apletophallus, assembly GCA_030556195.1. Classification (NCBI taxonomy): domain Eukaryota; kingdom Metazoa; phylum Chordata; class Lepidosauria; order Squamata; family Anolidae; genus Anolis; species Anolis apletophallus. Next base: position 81,726,681 of record JARBWK010000007.1, on the reverse strand, counting down.
GCTGAGGCTGTAAAATTCCAGTTAACATTGGTTGAGGAACAGGGACTGACAAAAGAGGCTCTATAAAAATACAGAAAAGGGAAAAATATCCCATTACTAAAGGGCTCATACTGTGATTTGGCCTTATGAACAATTAAGGAGAAAGAAACCTCCACCCAGCCCTCCTGATAATCAAACACAATAAAATTCAAAACACATCCGCATTTCCCTTCAAAGCTAAAATGGATTTCAAAAAGAAAAAAGTCCTTCCGTAACTCCACCCCATAAAGTTTTAAAAAGAGCTACTCTGTTGCTTGCAGTTCCAAGGAGGAAAAAGGAATTAAAAAGAAACAGCTGGTTATGTAATGCCCTACAGGCACAGATGTTGGGCAAGAGGGTCCAACTTTTAATGCCATGGGAGTCCACATTAATCTATCACCCATGGCATGACAAAGACACATCTGCAGTTTCAAAGCTCAGCTGAATATACACATAAATTTCATAAAGTTCTGAATTCAGAACTGTAAATTTAGAAATAGTAGTTCTGCAGTAAAGAGGTGCCCAAATGTTTCCTAAAAGCGAGATAGAATTTGTATCTTGTCCTTGACCTCAGGAGCCTTTGGTGGTCCAATGAGTTAAACCCAGAAAGACTGAAGACCAACAGGTCGCGGGTTCAAATCCGGAGAGAGCTCCCTCTGTCAGCTCCAGCTCGCCATGCGGGGACATGAGAAAAGCTTCCCATAAGGATGGTAAAACGTCAAAACATCCAGGCTTCTCTCTCTCTCTCTCTCTCTCTCTCTCTCTCTCTCTCTCTCTCTCTCACACACACACACACACACACACACCTAACCTCAAAATGTAATCCATGATACCCCAAAATATAGAAATAGTTGCAGAATTGCTGAAGTTACAATAAATAGATCATATATACACCTTTACAATGTTTTTGTTTAAAATCTACCAGAAAAAAAGAATGTGTCTTTTGTTTTAATTTTTAATATCTTTGAATCTAGAACACTGCTCTCTATTAAGAATACATTCCAACTGAAGTGAAAAAGTACACCTAGAAACCAAAAGATGCTTTCTCATCTTTTATACAATAAAATAAAATAAAATCCTGTCTGCTGTCTTAAAAGATAGATCTCAATATTTATATGTAATTTTATCCTCAAAGAAATTATATGTGCTGCATTCTAAACTTTCCTAATGTTTTAACTATAGCTTGGAATCCATTAGGATTTGGCTGTAATTCCCAGAAATCTCCCCGCCAAAACAATGCAGTAAAGTAGGAGAAAGAACCTGTAGTTTCTTAAAACAAAAACTACGGGATGGTTAGGAGAATGGAATGGCATAGTCAGGCACAATGACTGTATAGGTGTTAGGAAATATTGCATTTGTTTATGTATATAGATTGTTGTTGTTATTCTTTTGGATAAATATGCAAAAATTAGACACAAAAAATAAATTTGTGAAAACTTGTGCCTACAAAACTAACAGAAACTCTTGAGGGTATGAACTTTGTCACCATGTTTTCGAATAAGATCTTTCATGTTGTGGAGAAAGGGGACGCTGACCTAGGTTGCTTTCATGCTACACAATTATAGCACTTTGATGCCACTCTAACTGTCATGGCTGCATGGCATGCTGGAATTTGCATTTTGTTGATGCACTAGCAGTGGTTCTCAACCTGTGGGTCCTCAGATCCTTTGGCTTCAACTCCCAGAAATTCTTACAGCTGGTAAACTTCAACAGAGTGGTTTGATAACACTCCGAGACAAGTTTACATGAGATGCAAATCACTGTGGCATAGTGGTCAATGTCTCCCTAAATTATAGGCTGAAGTTCTAGGCTGATCAAAGACTTGTTCACTATTGCATACTCATAACTTCTGCTGTGAGTAGAAAACTAGGGTAGAACTGCATATGCCATCTTAAGTTCTTCAAAAGACATGCAGGATACTACTGTAATCAATCCATAATAAGAGACAAAGAAGCAACATTAGGACAGTGTGCTAGCTAAACAAACACAGACTCTTGCCTGCTCTTGGAAGAGGCCGAATTGCAGGAACAGGCATGGCTAAGCCAGGAGGAGGGACTGGTGATCCGGGAGACCATCCTCGGTGACGTTTCTTTGGCGGCCCAGAACTGGACATGGATGCTAGGTTGACATAAATGAAAGCACACATAAAGGACGGGAAGTATGACATTTCAGTCTTACATGGCTTACATCTCTCTTCTTTAAAAAAGTGTAACCAATCTGCAATTGGATCTTGATGTAAATGATTTCTCCTATTAGGTGTATTCTCTAATTAGACATATTGCATCAACTTTTCATTGCAATGGGAGTGAACAATAGCAACTGCAGGCCAATCACAAGATGCCACTGCATTGAACATGTATGATACATCAGCACAGAGAACCTTAAAGGGATTTGCTTTAGTTTAGGGGATTTTACATAAGGTCTGATGAGCATAGACAGTTGTGTACTCCTCAGGTTGACCCCAAAGTAGCACTTTGTTCTATTCCTCTCATGCTCGAGACAAGGGATAGGGAATCAGTCTTTGAGCTGCTCTGGAAAGCTGGAGGACCACCTGGAGAGGGAACCCTTTTACCATTGTTCTAAATCACCAGAAAAGCCTCCATGGCTAGAGGCTCTTATCCCCATGGTGACACTCTTTATGCAAGGGAAAGAGATTGAACCATCCCTCATGTGTTTACTTAACCTAAATAGATAACATCTCAATTAGGGGTAATGTATAGTACAGTGGTTTTCAACCTGTGGGTCCCCAGATGTTTTGGCCTTCAACTCCCAGAAATCCTAACAGCTGGTAAACTGGTTGGGAGTTGTAGGCCAAAACACCTGGGAACCCACAGGTTGAGAACCACTGGTCTAGTAGATACCAATATCACCATTTGGACAATGCTTGTGCACAACATTTATAGCAAACCGCAGTTAGTAGTGTATCTAATGCTAAGAAAAAAACACCCATTCAAAGGTAGGTTTTCAAATCATCAACAGCCTTCTTTGTTTGGCTACTGTTTCCAGTTGCAGTTGGTGGTTTCCATGTCCATCAGGGAGTGAATTAACTTTTATTTGAACTTTAAATGATGAAAATCACAACAAAATAATCTACATGGCTCAGGTAAAGTTCAGACTATAATGCATAGTAAATTTCCCCACTGACATCGGATCCAGCAGTTGCCATGTCATCTATTTCAACTATGGTTTGTTTTGTTTTGCAACATCAACATAGAGAGTTCAAGTGCATCCACACTGTAGAATTGTTGCTGTTTGATATCTCTTTAACTCAGTGGTTCCCAACCTTGGGTCCTCCAGGTATTTTGGACTTCAACTCCCAGAAATCCCAGCTGTTAGGAATTGTGGAAGCTGAAGTCGAAAACACCCGGAGGACCAAAGGTTGGGAACCACTGCTTCATTACTGTGGCTCAGCATCAGGGAATTAGGGAACATGTAGTTTTGTGAGGCACCAGCACTATTTGGTAGTGAAGACTAAACAGCTTGTAAAACTACAGCCTCCACGATTCCACAGGACTAAGCCATACCATGATGCCAAGCTGCATTAATTCTATAATGCAGATGCACCCAGGGAAATGGAGCAATAAAGCTGGCTGTCCTGGAGGAGATCACCAAAAGGTATATTGATGCATTTTGCACTGAATTGGCTTGCTCCAGGAGGAAGGATCCCTCCCCAATCATCTTGTAAATTAAATATATGATAACCACTCCAATCACAGAATAGCCCTGAAGATGTTTAGTGATATGAGACATAATATCTGTGTGATCTCTGGAATACCAAAAAGGCTTGTGAACCTGATGTCCAATAGCTTTGTTCACACCCAGAATGGCTGATTCTAGAGCAGGGGTGGGCAAACTACGGCCCGCGAGCCAAATGCGGCACTTTGGGCGATGCCATCCGGCCTGCGGCTTTCTTCCGGAAGAGAAGAGAGGGGAGGGAGGGAGCAGAGTGCCTCCTCCTGTCCCTTGCTGCAGCTCCCGAAGAACTTCCTGCTCGACGACGACGCCCGAGAGTTAGTTCTCCCAGCTCGATCCTCGCCCGCTGGAGCCAGGCGGTGGTGGAGCAGGACTGCCTCAGCCTCCTTCCCAAGGAAACCCTCCGCCAGGCAGGCTCCCTCCCTCGCTCTCTTGCTTCTGGACTTTGGGTGCTGCTCCCCCATTTCCAGCACAAGGTAAGCCCCGCTGCCTCTTCCTCCCTCGCCTTGGTTGATTATTCCTTGCATCCAAAAGGCGAGCAGCACCCGAAGTCCAGAGGCGAGAGAGAGAGGGAGGGAGCCTGCCTGGCGGAGGGTTTCCTTGGGAAGGAGGCAGGGGGAAAAGCAGAGGCTGGCTCCGTTTTCTCGTGGGGAAGGCTCCGTGGCCTTTTGGATGTAAGGAATAATCAACTAAGCCCTCCCCATGAGAAAACGCAGCCAGCTTTTCCCAGGAAATTGTGGGGTTTCCCAAAGAGCTTGAGTGTGCCTGTATCTGCTTTCCCCCCCCTGCCTTCCTAATTCAGATTCTTTTTGTTTCAGAGTGGAAACTCCAAGGGAAAACCAGAGCCAGAGGTGGGTAGAAGTCAGGAACCGGGTCCCCTCTTCCTCTTGGCCTTTTGGGGGGGGGGTGATTATTCCTTGCATCCATCTGGGCTGGGTCCATTGGGCCATTCCATCTTGGGATCCTTCCTCTCTTGAGGGTGTCAGCCTCCACCTTGGTTTGCACCTTGTCTTCTTGAATTTCATTTTATTTTATTTTAGTGGTTTTTATTATTATTTTATAATAATTTTATAATAATATAATAAATAATATAATATAATGTTATATTATAATTTCAATATATTATAATGTCTATATATATACTATAATATAATAATTATGATATTAATACTAATAATATATGAATATTTCTTGATATATTAATATGTTAATATTAATGATTGTAATATATAGAAAATATAGTAAATAAATAAATAAAGTAGATTAGAATGTCGTTCAGCCTTTAGATGCGGCCCTCCATAATATTTCTTGGTTCTCGTGTGGCCCCTTGGAAAAAACAATTGCCCACCCCTGTTCTAGAGCAAGGTACTACTTTTCATCTCACATAATTTTAACCAGCAATAAGAATTACTATGAATTTAGACAAAAATTCCCAATTCTGGCCTCATATGTTGATAGACAGTCTGAGGATACTAAATATATGCATGAACACTCATCACATCAAATCAGGACAGCAGAGAAAACAACATGGCAAATATAAAATAGCATCCTTTTTAATCCTTCTACAGATTACCCAATGTTCTCCTGTACCTTAATTCACTGAAAATTCTTATCAGAACATTCAAATGCTGGCCAGAATAATGAGGAAGTAAATAGTGATAAATCTGAAAGATTTTTTTAATAAAAAAGCAATTACCTTGCTCCCCCGCCACAGAGCTAGGCCCAGGAGACATTGAATGAGGCACAGGGCGAGCGATTGGAGAGCTCATCGCATTCATCCTTCCTCCACTGTTGTTTCCACTAGCAACATCAGAGGCATGGAGAGGCAGGGGAGCTGCAAGCAACAAAACACAGAGTGCCCCTTTAGGTGGCTATTGGGAAAGGAACAACTGTGTTGCAGAATCAAATAAGGCAACAATAAGATGATAAATCAACTGAGTACCAAACCAAACTCCCATACATCTCAACTCTTGCCTCCACTTTTCCTAATCTGAGCTTTAGAAGAAAAGCAGATATATTGTTGAAGACTTTCATGGCTGGAATCACTGGGTTGTTGTGAGCTTTCAAGGCTGTATGGCCACGTTCCAGAAGCATTCTCTCCTGACATTTTGGCCACATCTATAGCAGGCATCCTCAGAGGTTGTGAGGTCTACTGGAAACTAGGCAAGTGAGGTTTATAGCTGGCTACTAGTATTTAAAAACTCTAAAATCAGGACAGTAAATAAAAAGCAACTCTATAAAAGGGGAATCCCAGACAAGAATCCATCAGGGCCAGCTAACATTTCCCAACAAAGAATCCCCCAGGCAGCAACCAGCCAGGCTTTGAAGCTGCAAGGCCATTAAATGCTAATCAAGTTAAATGCTAATTGCAACATTCATACTTGCCTCAAACAGACAAGAGTTCTTTCTCCCACCTTGGACATTTCACAGATATGTAAACCTCCTTTGCCTAGTTTCCAACAGACCTCACAACCTCTAAGGAGGCCTGCCATAGATGTGGGTGAAATGTCAGGAAAAAATGTTTCTGGAACATGGCCATTCAGCCTGGAAAACTCACAGCAACCCAATGAAATAAAATTTCAAATATTGTCTCACATACCTGTGTGATCATTATGAAATAGTAAATGGGTAGGTGGAACATCTTATTAAAATCAAATGTTAAGATTTTAGATTTATTTCAAACATTTGGGGGAAGTGGTTTGACGTTCTTCAAGTTTCTTTACTCCAGAAAGGCACATAATTTATGTTACGACATTTTATATATACTTTCACAAATCTGATTAAATTGACTACTTTCTTACATACCCTGTTAGTCCTTCTGAATTTTTGGGAAGACATTACCTGATGCAAACGTGTTTCCTACAAGTTGCACAGGCAAAGCAAGTGGTCTCACTACATTCTTATTCCGTGACAAATCTTGAATTCCACTTAAGTTAACAGCAGAGGAAGATTGTGCTTGATTGAATACTGAGGAGTCTGTCAAAGAGATGGTTGTAAATAACTATTTGGTAAAATCTACATTAACTTTTGAATTTTCCTGAGATTTTAACATCATAGTTCTTCCCTTCGAAGCCATTACAAACCCGAGAATCTATCAAAATATCTTCAGCATCGTAATTTATAAGGCATTTCACACATTCAAAGCATTTATAAACTGTTACTAAAATTATACATTTTACAACAAAATCTATTAAAGCTACTTGCAGACAGAAATTTTTGTATCTGAGTAGACTAGTACTATTTGGAAAACGCTGATAAATAAATATTCTTGTGGAAAAAAGACAGTGTAAAAGCCAAGATCTGAATTTGCAGGTTTCTCATTCTCAGGTTTGTGAATTATTCATTTTTTAAATACCAGGCATAAACAGACATATAATTCTCAGTACAAAAACTAGAGACATCTTGAAAGGAGGTATTTGCCCAAAGTGAGGCGTCAAGACTAGAAGCACGCACATATATGTAACTGTCTCTATTTTTGTAACATTGTGTTTTGCAGAATGTCAAAACCAGAGCTTAGAAATTTTACTTCTTTGGATTACAGCTCTTGGCATTTCCCACCGCATAGCCATTGCACTAGCTAACTGTGAGATTCTGAGAGATTGGTCCAAAACTGTCATGCAAAACTTGTATGCAAAGCGCTGCCCTCTGGCAAACAGTGATACAGAAGAAGTAATAATACACTTTATTTATATTCCTCTCTCTCTCCTCGAGGGGACTCAGAGCGGATTACAGTATATACACATATGCAGGCAAACCTTCAATCCCTTTTTATGCAATGAACAATGACATACAATACACAAGCAAAGGCAAAGATTTCCCTTTCCATCTCCAACGTCCTGGGGCGATGCTCAACTCTGGCTATGGGGAGGTGTTCTTTCCAAATTTTTTCGTGTCAGGAGTGACTTGAGAAACTGAAAGTCACTTGTAGTGTGAGAGAATTGGCCGACTGCAAGGATGTTGCTGAGGGGACGCCCGGGTGTTTGATGTTTTATCATCCTTGTGGGAGGCTTCTCTCATGTCTCCACATGGTGAGCTTTCAATGCCAAGGAGCCTGTTTTCCGTAAACCCTTCGGATCATGTTTTGCCGGCAAGGCTGCAGGGCGTCTTTTACCTTCCCGCCGAGCTGGTACCTATTAATCTAATCACATTTTATGTTTTTGAACTACTAGGAAGGCAGGAGATAGGGCTGACAGTGGGAGTTCACCCTGATCTGCGGCTTCAAACTGCTAACCTTCCGGTCAACAAGTTTTTCGGCAGCTAACAGTTTAACCTGCAGAGCTACCATGGCCCCTCTGAGATAGAAGGAAACATTGATATAATGGTTTGAGTTGTCTGTATTCAGAAATCATACTACCTAAAAACAGAAATCCATATTGGATTCAGCTGATAAAGAGAACCTGTTTCAGGATAAACAAGATTTTAGTGTTTTCTAGACCCAGAAGCTTAGTTCACCTTGGTTATTTCATCAAATCAGGGACTTTTATCGATGTCAACCTGTAGACATTGTCCGTATTAACAATAAGGCATGAATCATATTGTCATGATTTAAGTGTTGGACTACATCTCTTTGAATCCCTGTTCCACCATGGAAACCCACTGGATGGCCTTGGAAAAGTCACTTTTTTATTTTCAGAGGAATGTAAGGACAAAAAAAAACCCCTTTAAACAAATCTTGACAAGAAAACCTTGCAATAGGAATTTCTAGGGTCACCATACGTCATAAACAACTTGAAGCCATGTAACAACATCAGCAACATGAGTGATAAGAAGTGCATCGCCCATAGAAACATAATAGCACTGATGGCTATATCCAATTATTAGGAGACTCATCTGAACCGATAAGAACTTGGTAAGCCAATATTAATGCAAGTTTCATAGATTCCATAGATGTATGTGAATTGAATGTAGGTTATAGTTTATTAAACTAAATCATTAATCATAAATAAGTTAATATTTTATTATGTGACATTTTATGTGTGTTTGCAATTGCAATCTCATGTTATTATTGTTTTTATATCTATGTATTGTTTATTTTATGTGTGGCACTTTGGAGTGCTTTGTGAGCTGCCCCAAATCCCTTCAGGGAGATGATGGCAGGGTACAAATAAAATTAATTATTAATTATTATTTTATTCACTTCTGCAAATTATGAGCAGATTGCTGCCCTAAGAACTTACATATGGCACTCACTTGCCCATCTATGAGTATCTAAGTTCTTTACATTATTATTATTTGTGGGAAAAAACCCCTAGGGAGGAAAAAAGACAGCCAACACAAAAGGCCCTGAAGGACAAATGAATTTAAATGGGGCACCTGGACCACACAAGACCATATCTTGTAGATGATATCCAAGCCAAAACACAAAATTTACTTATGATCTATACATACCTTACACACATCGCTTGAAGGTAATTCTATACAATATTTGGAATTTTTTTTCATAAAAGAAGTCTGTGTTTATGTAACTATGTGAAAGCAAAGATGTCAATATTTTGGCTCCCATGTGGATAATTTTGAACTTTGTGGAGTATTTTGGAATTCAGAATTCTGGATAAGAGATGCTCAACTTATAGCACATTTGCTGAAAGCTTATGTATCTAGAAAAATATTTGTTTTGCTTTAAAACAATGTTTTCACAACTATGAGCTCCCAGGCAAACAGTGATACAGAAAAAAACTAAACAAAATAACAATGAGCCAAAAGAAGAAGAAGAAAAAAACAGAAAGTAACTTTACAGCCTTGGCAGGTGTAACCCAAGACAAAACTATGTCTATATTGGCTTACTCATTATTACAGACAGAATGGCTACTCTTCTGAGTATATGTTTCTGTGCCAGGAAACTTCAAAGGCAATATTTCAAAACATAAAAATGTAAACATCCTTTGCCTCCTGTTTAAACATTCTTAAGCTAGTTCAGAAGTTTAAGTGTCAGCATAAGAATTATTCTTGTTCCTTTAAAGTGTTATCTTACTAGGAAGAGTCTACTGTTGACTACTCAACTCTCTTCCAATAAGGATAAGTGAGGTATTAATACTAGGGAGATAGATAGATAGATAGATGTTAGCATTCTGACCAATATAGAATGCTATTTTAACATTTAAACTTCTGTTCAGCTATACATTTACAATGACTTAGATCAGGGCTGTCCAACTTCTACCGGCCCAGGGGCCTGAATTCCGGTCACCGATGACCTGGGGGGCCGAAGGGCCTGCCCCGCCCCCGGCTCCGCCCCTTCACCGGCTCCGCCCCCGCCCTGGCTCTGCCCCTGCCCCACCCCCGCCCCTCCCCCGGCTCCAATTTACTTACAATTCATAAGAGGCATCCATACAATCAAATATAATCTTTTACTAAGGGGAAATGCAGGGAGGGAATACATAAGGGGCATCCATACACAATTACATAATAATAACATAAAGGTTAGCCTACCTTCCCAAACGCGCAGGATCATGAGCAGAGGCGACGACCGACCGAGGCAGCAGCGTGGGCCGCTGGGATTATGTAGCCGCGATTTCGACACCTGGAGTATCGCGAGACTACGGAAGCCACCCGGGATTTCGCTCTCAACGCAGGCATGATCACACGTTGAGAGCGAAATCCCGTGTGGCTTTCGTAGTCTCGCGATACTTGCTCCGGAACCCGGAAGTGGGTTATTTTTTAAAATATTATTTAATTTATTTATTTTTTATTTAAAAGCAGGGGGCCGCAGGGAAGGGGCTGGGGGGCCTTATACGGCCCCCGGGCCGCCAGTTGGGCAGCCCTGACTTAGATCTTTATGTTATTCATCACCACTATGTGCCAGTGCAAAGCTACTCCATGCCATCTGAACACTTCAGATGAATTAAGCTGAATTAAGGTAAGCCAAAGAGTTTGATCCCAGGAATGGAGGGAACAGAAGAGGGCTTGTGACCCTTCATCTCCTCAGTCTCTAGGCCAGAATTAAAGGGATCATACTAACTGTGCTTATCTTATCTCCTTTCAAACATCATGGCAATTATCATAAAATGTATTTAGGAATTGTTCAAACAAATTATAGTTAAAAAGAAAACAGTTACACTGTTTTTATGATAGCATTTTCAAACAGTAAGTTCAGTTGCATTGAAACATTGGACAATGTAAACACTGTTATTGTGTACCTTCAAATCATTTCTGGCGACCACGAAGGCAAACCGATCATGGGTTTTTCTTGGAAAGATTTATCCAGCTTTTGCCTTACCTTCCTCCAAGATGGAGAGAATGTGACTTATTTGACTTCAGTTTTAGGATTTCCAAGATAGGGATCTAAACCCTGTTCTCCAGAGCTGTAGTCTAACACTCAAAACAACTTGGCTGTAAGGCGCCTCTGCCTAACATATAAGTGTGGTCCGCAAACTATTGTAGTTGTAGCCCTTTGCAAGCAACTGTCCTCTCAGATTATTACAATTGTATGAGGGGACATCAGAGACTTCACTAGCCCCATTATCCAGGTAGGGAAGATATGAAGAGAACCTCATCAACATGGATAGGGTCCTTCCCTACATGCACTCCAGGTTTCAAAATCATATAAAGGGATATCGAAGAAACTTCCTCATCCAGACTTTTTCCAGCATAGGACAGTGGGAGGGATGGATCTACGAGCCTTCCCTTCCTGTAACTGTAAACACAAGAGGAGAAAATGCCCCACAAGCCTCCAATTTCAAGTGGCCTTTGTGCAGATCTTCTTCACACTGAAACAAATGCATCTTGGACATGGATTACCACACTTGGATAGATTACTTCTTTGGCTATCAGAAACCTCAAGACATGTAAAATCGGCCATCCATATGCACTGGGATTAGGGGAATAAGATCACTGTGAAAGTGAAAATCTGCGAACAAAAAAGTGCTACTTTTTTAACCCAAGATAACACCTCTCTAGGAATTTCTAGGTCTTCCAAAATGACTTCCATCTTCCACTGACGATGACCACAGAATTGCACTGGGGAACCTAATAATTCCTACAGAAGTGTTCTGGAGGGAGTTGATCACAGAGTCACACTGGAGTATCTACAGATTCCTAGAGAGAACACTTTTAATCAACAACCAAATCCACAAAAGTCAAAAGAGCAAATATACAGGATTGGCTGTAATCACAAGAAGCCAAAATAGTAGCGCAGCCACTACTTCATAAGCATCAGATCTAAGACACAATTATTTCTCTACTCCTACCTGTTTGTGTGAACCCTGGCTTGTATCCATTAGCAGTTCCACTCTCAGCAGTCATGGATGGAGATGCCGATGAACTAGGTTTGACAGAATGGCTAGCAGCAGAAGATTGCCTGCTTCTACATTCTGCAAGTGAAGCAGCTATAGTACATATTAAGGCAGCCTGACTTGACAGTGAGAAAATACAGCATTAACTAACAAATGCTAAGTAAACTCATGAAAGGGTATAAAAACACATTATTTTCAAAAACCAAAGAGGCTAGACATTCAACAGCTGAGATCATTGTAAAGCAAAACTGCTGCAATGTCATTAAGAATTTTTTTCAGTTAAGCAGACACTTATATTTCAGTCGTGTGAAAGTGGGGGCAACTCAATAAGGGTTTTAATGTAGTGATGTAATTCTTTGCTAATTTTCTTATCAATAGAAGCAAAAAAATATTTTTAGCATTTGTCATCCCCCTGCAAGAAAATGTTTAAAAATGTTCAGTTTGTAAAGACTTTTCACAGATCAAGATTTATTCTACACACAACGGCATTTTTGCACAGAAAACAGCATTTTCTGCACAGAAAGTAGAGTCCTCTAAAATGAATTTTAAACTTTTATCTCAGGGCAAAATTCAAATCTACTTTATTCACCATATCCTGGTCAATTAACTGGCATATGTGAGTAAAGAAGTGGTCCATGCAGGGACACTGAACTTTCAAGGCTCCAAAATATATTTGGCTGATTGCCCCATTTCAAATGTACACCCAAAACAACCTTTCAGGATATCATGACGGGTAGAAATATGATTAGCTGAGGGTGATACTGAACATTAATTTGGACATAAACCCAATTTGTTTTTATACGACTTGTGGAATAGGCCTTCAGTTACTGTTAGAGACAACGGAAACCATATGTCATCTTCCAATGACTAATCAAAAACAGTGTAATGGTGTATTTCATCTTGAGACCCCGAACTGACTCCTTCATTTTTTTTAAAAAAAGTTAAATAAATACATAACTTCCACATCTAATCAAGCTAGATTTCAACTTCTCTAATATTTAACAGGATACTTGTTACCTTTCCAGCATATAAGGGGTCCCTTTGACAGCACACCTTGAGAGGTTCTTACTAGGTAGTACTTTAAGTGCTTCTGCTTCTTTGGCTGAGTAGTGAGCTTCAGGTTAATGTGGTTGGAAAATTCAGTGAAATATCGAAATCCTCTTTCTCCACAGCCTATACAGTTTCCAGAAAAACCTAAAAGGGAGGTGAAAGAGAGACTGAATGTTTTCCCATGATAATCTGTGTGGCTAGCCATTTCATTGCTATCAGCATTGTTAATAATGTATCTATTCAACTTTATTCACCAGTCATCTAGTGGACACATACTGTGTTTACTAATATAGCACTATCACACTCAAATAGCATGCTAAAGAAAGAACAGAAATCAAAATCATTATTATCTTCCACGTAGCACCTACTTTGGTTTCAATGGTTCATGTACTTTCTAAGTTGCTGGTCTATGGCCCAAACATAGATTTTAAGGACTCAGTCTAGATCTCTGGTAAGAGTGAAATATGTAAGCCATGCATGCTTGGTTATGGTCATGAGCAAACTCTGACAGGTTTCAACCACAACTTGAGAAAATAATTTTTGGGAAGAGCAATTTCCACAATCTCCCAACCAGCCTGGCTGATTCTGAGAGCTAGAGTGCCAAAATAAAATAAAATAAAACATTTTCCAAACTGTGGTTTCACCCAAAGTAACATGATCCACAATAGAAAAAAAAGTTTCTCACTCCTGTCCTAGAGTGACATTTCAAAGGGGAGTAAACTTTCAAAACGCACATTGACGTAGCAATCTTAGGAAAGCAAAGTAGTTTGGTAGATCTCTTACGAAACTACCTTTCTTTGCTAGGGTTAGCAGGAAAAAAATGCCCTCCTCAATTCACTTTTGATGTTGCATCAGGTTTCCTTGAATTTTCAGAAGCTCTCTTTTCAATTTAATATAATATATTCATGTCAAGTGTCCCAAGGGAATGAGAGAGAGAAATAAGTACATCTCCTTTCTGATCCAGTAAGAAGTCACCCAGGTGGCCATGGCATTTTCTTCCTCTTACAGGATGTTCTAATAAAGCATAAATAAGCAAATATTTGGGGCAAAGCACTTGGTGCCATTGAAACAAAAGTTGAAAGCCCGTCACTAAAGAGTGCTGTAATTTCTTTTAAACATAAAAGACTTGGAAGAAGAGGTCAGAGGGTCAAACAAGTTTTGCAAGGTGGCTAAATGACATCTTTAATTGGGCTTCACGGGATATAGTGAGGGCTATATATTGACCCACTGTAGATTTCCCACTGATTTCAAAGATGTCTTTCTATGATGGCAGAAAGCAAATGAAAGTCAGTAGGTGAGTCATCACAAAGCCACCACCTTCTGTGATTGTAATTTGTTGCTAAGCCATTTGTTCAGCATCACAATTCCTATAGAAAAATGCATAGTGGTCAATATTGCATTATCTGTTTTAGAATTCTAATCAACAGTTTGCAAAATGGCTACAGTGAACATATTTCACCAAAAAGAAAAGGTAAGTAATTTAAAATTTTAGCAACTTCTCTAAATTGAAGCAAAAGGAAACATGCTGCTCCTGGGGAATGTATATTTTAATATTGGAGCCACATACCAAATTCGAAGGACAAAACAAACATATGATCAAACCTTTCTAGTGCGTATATAAAGATGTTTGCTGTTTTCATATAGTAGTTGTTGTATGCTATGAAGACAACCCTAAGGAGAACCTTTTAAAGGATTTGGAGATGGGAGTGGGACAAGGCAAGTTTGCCATTGACTTCTTCTAGGGTTGAAAGGGGTGTTGCTTCCTCAAAGTCTTTCATGGCCACTAGTTTTTCATGGCCAAGCAAGGATTTGAACTCTGGTCTGCCATGCCACGACCCTAGTCCAATGCACAAACTACTACACCCCATTGGCTCTTTACCACTGCAATACAAATTGTTGAAATAGTGAAATGAAATATGTTGAAACTTGGGCACTTCACATATGATTAGTTTTAGGGATACTTTTAAAGAAGCATGCAAAAATATGATGTAAACAGGAAATTTAAATTAAAAAGTAAGACAGAAAAAAAGATTCAAGAGCTACATATTGATAGCAATCAAGAAGAGAATCTTATTTTGTATTCCAAGTATATAGAACACCCACACAAAACACTACATATCCAATTACTTTGAATAAAGGTAAAGGTTTCCCCTTGACATTAAGTCTAGTCGTGTCCAACTCTGTGGTGTACTGCTCATCTTCATTTCTAAGCCAAATAGGTGGCATTGTCTGTAGAAGCCTCCAAGGTCATCTGGCCAGCATGACTGCATGGAGTGTCATTACCTTCCCGCAGAAGCGGTACCTATTGATCTACTCACATTTGCATGTTTTTGAACTGCTAGGTTGGCAGGAGCTGGGGTTAATAGCGGGGGCTCACTCCACTCCATGGATTTGAACCACTAACCTTTTGGTCAGCAAGTTCAGCAGCTCAGCAGTTAAAAACCATCCTGAAATTTATGTTCCCAAAATATCATGCACATTCATGCACTTCTGACAGGGATACATTACATTTAGCCACCTGAGACTGAGATTGTACTTGAGCTTTACTGACTGAATCAACAGTATGAAGACTGGTACAAAAGGCCTTCATCGTGAAATTAATTGTTCCTATAACTTAATATTTGTTCTCTCCAAAAACATTGGTTCCTGCCCTTTTTTGTATAAAGCAATCCACTTATTGCCTCTTTTCCCATGTGCTCACTAAAATTAAAAAGCCTAACCATAAGCTAAAATTAATATATGCAGCCAAAGAAAACACTGAACACATATGATTTTGAACTTCCTTCCTGAAATGCTGGAATGAAAGTGCTTCATACAAACAAATACCACTCCAGAACGAAGTAAGACAGGATTCCATCTGGAGTAGTGACATTTTTAAGACAAGCTCAGGCAAACTGAGTACAATTTGCAGGAACAACCAGATATGCAGTTCTCAAAATACAGCTGCACACATGTATGTGCATTTGGAAAAAGTGATTGAGGTAAGGGTTCGCATGTATTTAATTACTTTGTTAGACATTATTTGCTTTAGCTTGGTCGTTTGCAGTTGGAGGAAGGTATGAAGACTGGTACAAAAGGCCTGTCATTGAACATCAAGGAACCAAAGTGGTCTTCCAGCAGTCACCAACCAACCCATCTGCAATGCCAGAAATACAGCTTAATGGTGTAACATTAGAAAATGTTGACCATTTCCACTATCTTGGCAGCCACCTCTCCACAAAAGTCAACATTGACACTAAAATACAACACCACCTGAGCTCTGTGAATGCAGCATTTTTTCGAATGAAGCGCAGAGTGTTTGAGGACCGGGACATCCGTAGGGATACCAAGGTGCTTGTTTATAAAGCTACTGTCCTCCCAACCCTGCTATACACCTGCGAAATGTGGACTATCAACAGACGTCACATGCAACTCCTGGATTGATTCCATCAGTGTTGCCTCCGAAAAATCCTGCAAATCTCTTGGGAAAACAAGCAGACAAATGTCAGCGTGCTGGAAGAAGAAAAGACCACCAGCATTGAAGAGATGGTCCTCCGCCATCAATTCTGCTGGACCGGCCATGTTATCTGAATGCCTGATCGCAGTCTCCCAAAGCAATTGCTCTACTCCGAACTTAAGAACGGAAAAAGGAATGTTGAAGGACAGGAAAAGAGGTTTAAAGATGGGCTCAATACCAGCAAAAGCTTATCTGTAATAGAGATCCTGCTGCATCATTTATCACCAACTAAGCTTATCTTATGGCAATAATTAATTGCCAGTGTTTGTTATGAAATGAAGCCATGGAAGGCCTGGAATTGCAGACAATTCTAGAACATTGCAATGGTAAATGAAGCAGTTCTCCCCAGTCCCTTCCACCTCAGCTCTGGTGTGTACCATTGGTAGACTTGCCATGATACTCAACAGACACCCACGTGTGCATCAATCCTGGTAGAGGCAGCAGCACAGTTGCTGACATTACATCTGTATAATGTATCCTCTGGACAGTCCTAAAGTGCCTCTGATTTTATAGCAATATTAAAACTGAAATACAAGATTCAGATCTTGTTTAGGAAGAGACTTTTAAAACAAATTTAAGAGTATCATGATGAAAAACAAATGCATTGAATTGGCTTACCCTTACATTAATCCAGCCTCTGGACACCATATGTTTGTCATGGCAAGAAGAATAATGAATGAAAATCCATTTACCTAAAAGTGCATTTTTTCCATGGTCATCTGGCAGAAACCGCTTGTCAACAGCACAGACTAAAATGTGCTCAGGAAGATTTGGAGACTTGGCTCCAACCAACAGGAAGCCTGCTGGGATATCGATCTGTTCCATACACAGCGATACTAGCCGCAAATCTTTGCCTGCTTGACAAAAACCTGGAGAGAGAGAAAGAGATATATCACGAAACATGTAAGACTGATTTACTATACCCTCATGCACCTAGAACAGTGGTTCTCAATCTGTGAGTCTCCAGATGTTTTGGCCTTCAACTCCAAGAAATCCTAACAGCTAGTAAACTGGCTGGGATTTCTGGGAGTTGTAGGCCAAAACACTTGGGGACCCACAAGTTGAGAACCACTGACCTAGAACAGCTAGGGAGAATACCAGTCACTTGCAGCCTAATGTTTTTCCCCCTTCATCTGCTTTGCCCTAATTCAACATTTCATCAAGCCCTGAAAAGTCCATGGACAAAGGGAACCAGATAATGTGTGTGTGTGTGTGTGTAGAGAGAGAGAAAGAGAGAGAGAGAGAGAGAGAGAGATTTGAAAACATGAAGAAGGAAAGGGGAGAGCTAGTGTATGATACTGCAGAAGCCGTTTGTTGTGTATTATGCAAACGTATCTTTTAATTGTATTTTTCTGGAAAACCAGTGAACATTTCACAAAGACAAGGAACATAGAAGTGCAATTCTTTTAAAAAATCTGTCTTTTTTTCCTGTTACAAATACTTCTTTGTTTCAGTCCAACCAAAGACTTATTAAAGTAGGCTGGTGTTCAAAAAAAACAGTTGATGGTAGGTAAAACCTGTTAGACTTTAAGGTGAGCCAAGAATCAGTGTTGGTTTTGCTGCAACTGTACCACCCTGATTTCCAGTGTGTGCAAGAAAGGCAGGTATGTATATTCCAGACCTGTTTCAATTATCCCTGTCTTCCCCATATTAATAAATGACACTCAAAGTCAAACTCATCCTATTTGCCTGCACATAGTTGCGCTATGGTCTGATTGTGGAAGAACCATACTTGAGCCAGACCACTGTATTCATTTATTTTTATTTATTTATTTTGGATATTTGTATCCCGTCCTATCTCAACCTCCGCAGAGGGACTCAGGGCAGCTAACCATCGGCACGCCATGGTGCCCACAACCAAAAGCATAAATATACAATTTAAATAAAAACAATATAAAAACAGTATAAAAACATTCAGTCAAACAGTCACTAATTTAAGTAATCGTCCTAAAAGCAGTCCATCAAGCCCATTAAAGCCGTCGCTTTGCCAGCAGGTCAGCCTAGTCTGCAAAGGCCTGATCCCATAACCAGGATTTCACTTGTTTCCGAAAGGTCAAGAGGGATGGAGAAGATCTAATTTCGCTTGTACCCAACCCTTTCCTTTCAAAGTGGGAAGGTAAATAGTGGCAGGGGCATGTCCCCACCTCTCCTTCACACCCTGGAATATCTGTAGATATTCTTAAACATAAACAAGGAGTACATCAAATATGCACCTGAGAATGGATAGTATCAGCATATTGGAAGACTGCTGCTTGTACAAAAAGGGTGAGCCCATATATTGCTGAAGTCGAAGGAGGATTTGGGAACATCTTTGTAGACTAGACCTTCATCTACATTTAGGCATAGTGGCCAACATATCACACGCCACAATGCTTTCAACAGGATCTGCATTCACACCTAAGTTTTGATGCTAATAAACGGCCTGAGAGCTTGAATCATTGAGTTGGAAGAGACCTCATGGCCCATCCAGTCCAACTCCCTGCCAAGAACAGGAAAACTGCATTCAAAGCACCCCGACAGATGGCCATTCAACCTCTGCTTAAAAGACTCCAAAGAAGGAGCCCCCACCACACTCCAGGGCAGAGAGTTCCACTGCTGAACAGTTCTGACAGTCAGGATGTTCTTCCTAATGTTCAGGTGGAAATCTCCTTTCCTGCTCTGTGTCCTAGTCTCCAGGGCAGCAGAAAACAAGCCCCCTCCCTCCTCCCTATGACTTCCCCTCACATATTTATACATGACCCTCATCATATCTCCTCTCAGCCTTCTCTTCTGAAGGCTAAACATGCCAGCTCTTTAAACTGCTCCTCATGTGCATCTGAATTGCTTGATTCCTGAGCTACAAACTGTAGTTCCCCAAGCTGGTGTACTCAAGATGCCTGAAATCCCAATGCACACAGCCTTCTCTGCTTCTTTTGTAACTTCCCTTGTAGCTTTTTCAATGCCACTAAAAAAAATTCTAAGATTTTATTTTCTGAATATTAGGGGATGTAGTTTTGGGTTTGTAACAAAGCTCATTCTTTGCCTCAAATCCACCATTATGTGGGCAGTTGAAATTACTTCTATGTCTGTGTGTATCTTGTTATTAATATTTATGCTTTTATGACTTACAAGTTGTCTTGAAAGATTTTTTGATGTGCCAGTATATTTTAAAATGGAAATAGACAAATGTATGATATAATCATTGATATGTTGTCGACGGCCTTCGTGGCTGGAAGAAAGATGGAGCAGCCATGGGGAGCCCTCTCAGCCCAGTCATGGCAAATTTCTACATGGAATACTTTGAAAAACAAGTCCTGTAAACAGCAACTAAAAAACCACTACATGGTTCAGAGATGTGGATGACACCATGACCAATTAGAGCCATGGAGAAGAAGAACTAAACAAGTTCCAGGACCACCTGAACAGCATCCACTCAAACATCCAATTCACCATGGAAAAAGAAAAGGAAGGAAAATTGCCATTTCTAGATGCCCTAGTCATCCACAAACCTGATGAACAATTGGGCCACAAAGAAAACTTACATACACTGATAAATACCCACATTAAAACTCCAACCATCACCAGGCTCAAAAAGAAGCACAATAAAAGCCCTGCTGACTGTGCAAAAATATTTTTTTTTTAAAAAAATAAGAACATAAGAACATAAGAAGAGCCATGCTGAATCCCAGCCCCATCTAGTCCAGCCTCCAAGCCCACCAGTGAACTAGCAAAATCACCTAGACTGGGCTCTACAGACCAATGGATACTCCACCACAGAAAAGCTGCAAGACTGAGAACAAGCCATGAGAGTAAAGACAAAGATCCACCCAGAGGAAAAGTGTTTTTACCATACAGCAAGGGAACCACTTACCGCATAGGAAAGCTGATGAAGAAACATAACATACAAACGATCTACAGACCCACTAAGAAAATCTAACAAATGCTATGTTCAGCAAAGGCCAAGAGGGATCCCCTCACCTCTGCAGGAGTCTACCGTATACCATGCAGCTGTAAACAAGCCTACATAGAGACCACCAAACACAGAATCGCCCAAATATGAATCAAGGAACATGAAAGGCACTGCAGACTAATTCAACCAGAGAAGTCAGTCATAGCAGAGCACCTGATGAACCAACCTGGACACAGCATATTGTTTGATAACACATAAATGCGGGACCACTCTAACAAGCACCATGCCAGGCTACACAGAGAAGCCACTGAAATCCACAAGCATGTGGACAATTTCAACAGAAAGGAGGAAACCATAAAATGTACAAAATCTGGCTACCAGTATTTTTTTTTTAAAAACCCTCTAAAATTGAAAAAGGAAAAAAAGAGGAACACTCAAAAAGCAGAATTCCGACAAAAATCAATCAGGGCCAGCTAACACCTCCCAGGAAAGGATTCTCTCAGGCAGCAACCAGCCAGGCTTTGAAGCTGCAAGGCCATTACATGCTAATAAAGGTGGCCATTTAGAACATAAGAACATAAGAAGAGCCATGCTGAATCGGGCCTCAGCCCATCTAGTCCAGCATTCTGTGTCACACAGTGGCCCACTAGTTGTACACGGGGATCTCTAGCAGAAAGGAGGGCAAAACCCTCACCTGCTCCCGACCCCCGACAACCAGTACCCGGGGAAATCCTGCCTGCCTCCATCAACACAGAGGTGGCACTTGGATGTCCATTTCAGTAACTACTGATTCCCTTGGTATCCATGAATCTGTCTAATCCTGCCTTGAAGCTGTCCAGGCTGACAGCTGTCACAACCTCCTCTGGAAGTGAGTTCCATAACCCAATGACCTTTGGGTGAAGAAATATTTCCCTTTATTAGTCCTAACTTTCCTACCTTGGAGCTTTAGGGAGTGCCCCCTAGTCCTAGTGTTGTGTGACAGAGAAAATATTTTTTCTTTATTCACCTTTTCTATCCCATGCATGATTTTATACACTTCGATCAAGTCACCTCTTAAACGCCGTCTTTCAAGGCTGAAAAGACCAAGGTGTTGCAACCTGATTTCATAAGGGAGCTGCTCCATCCCTTGGATCATTTGCAACATTCACACTTGCCTCAAACAGACAAGAGTTATTTCTCCCACCCTGGACATTACACAGATATAAATACCTCACTTGCCTAGTTTCCAACAGACCCCTCAACCTCGTGGATGCCTGTCATAAATGTAGGTGAAATGTCAGGAGAGAATGCTTCTGGAGCATGGCAATAAAGCCCAGAAAACTCACAGCAACCCAGTAACAAATTATAGTTGTTCTAATACAGAACATATTGTGCCAGTCATTTTATCCATGTTGGAGGTTTCTCAGATCAACAAACATTACACTGTTATGTTATGGGTTAGGGTACATGCGCCTTCAAGTCGCCTGTCTACTTTTAACAACCACAGGCATTTTTGTAGGATTTTCTTAGAAAATGAATACTTAGAGATAGATCTGGCAGTTCTTTCTCCTAAAACATAGACTACAGCACCCGGTATTCATTGGTGGTCTCCCTCCCAAGTACTAAGCAGAGCTGACTCTGCTTACTTTCCAAGTTTGGATGGGATTTGGTGGCTCTGTGGTATCCAGGGCTGTGCTCTTTTACATATCACAGCAGTTACAATTTCTGGACATCACTAGGGGCCACTAAATAATTTACTTCCATGGTATGGACAAGAGCATAGCTAGGCACCCAAAGATGGGTGATTACATAATCAAATAGCACAAATAATAAGGAAACACCAAGGGGGGGCTTGGTATAATCATTATTGTGTGGTGTTTGGGGAGAGGGTTTGTCAGGACTATTACCTCTTTCAACATCAAAATAATATTATATGTGACATTACCAAAGCAATTCAGTCTATGTTCATTCTAAACACATCCTTTTACTACAGTATGTGATTATCAAAATGTGACATTATCACAAAAATAGAATGCCAAATACAAGAAGGGCAACTTGTGCATTGTAAATAAAGAGGAAATGCACCTCCCCCGCAATAAAGTCAAAAGCAGTTAAGAGATTTACATAGAGTTACATGTGCTAATTTATATGTAAAATGCAAATAACTGCTATCATTTAAATAGAAAAACCATAAAATTCCCTATTTATTTATTTATTTATTTGTCATGTTTCTATACCGCCCCTCTCAGCCCGAAGGCGACTCGGGACGGTTTACACAAGGTAGTCTCTACCCTCAATACAAGCCAAGCAAAAAAAACCCCAAAATAAATCATATAACAACAACTTTACAATTAAAAACATACAATTGCAGTCTCAGCATCATGTTGAAATCGGTTTCTGTCACATCGTCGTCATTCCATATATCTAATTAAACAGTTACATTTCATCAGCATCATATACTCTTGCCTACAGTCTATTATCCAGGTGTTAGCTACTGATAGGCAGCTTCAAGGCCTCTGTTATCCCCTGTTGTTATTCCTTATTTTGAAAGTAGAATAAGACCGGCTAGCCCTTCAAACAGAGAATTGTCTTCAATTAATTAAGACAGAACAGCCAAATTCTAACGATGCTGCTGGTGGTCTGTATGATCACTAGGATTCTGCTGTCACCAGTTGATCAATGCAGTTTGATGGCCAAAGGATCAGCTCTACAAATAATCAATAAGATGAGGTATATCCTTAGCACCATCCAGATGCAGTTGCACATTCAGGGAGCAAAGGGAACAATAGTTTCCCATCTGGACCTCCAGGGACATCTGATCCTTTTTTCCTAGCTGTGCTACTGCATCACACAGATCAAACATTGCCCATGAGGATGAACCTTGGCGCCATCAACCTAAAATAATATTGGTGAGGTTGTTGCACAAGAAGGATCTGGGTACCTTCTTTTGTAACAACCAAGTGCGTGTATTGATGTAATAGAAGATAACATCAGCACCCAACACCTATAGGACTCTAGCCATGATCGCCCTACTTAAAACACCAAACAAGAGCTTTCGATAAAGAAGAAATTCAAGTTGGGAGCATTGCTTCCAAACGACACCCATTGTCCTTTCATCATGCATATACACACATGCCGATAGTTTTGTATATGTTTAAGATATCCAAATAACATATTCTTTATTTGTATATACGTAAATACTAATTTGTGTGCAAATAAATTTTGTGGTGGTGCAATAGGTTAAACATCTCAGCTGCTGACCAAAAGGTTGGCGGTTCAAATCCACAGGAGGGATGAGCTCCTGGTGTTAACCCCAGTTTCTGTCAAACTAAAGAAGGCCAACCCTTTGGGTGCTTTAGGCTATATTTTAGGGAAAGAAACTGGCAAAACATCTCTTGAGTATTCCTTGCTTATGGAATTCATGAGGTCACCATAAGTCAGAAAAGGTGACTTTGAAGGCACATACACATTTCCATTTAAGGGGTACATGCATACTCAAAATTCCATCTCATTACATTTTAACTTTTGTCCCATGTATTCCTCGATTGCTTTATTTCTATCCCACTTTTTCCCCAGGCTTGGGACTCCAGGTACCTTTGTTTTGCCTTTTCCTTTTATCCATTTTTAGTTATCATAACCTCTGATGTATTGTTAGTATTTATTCCTGTCACTATTGTTTCAGGTGGTAACAACTTGAAAGCCAACTATTTGCCTTATTGCCATAAGGAGTTTTAAGCTTACCCCAGCTTCTTTATTACCCAGCAGTGCATTAAATACTTCACTAACAGGACATATATCATTTGTAGGGCAAGCAATATTCTAGGGAGGGGCACATCATTTTAAAATTGTGGGAGGGAGGGTGAGAGAGAGACTTTGGAAACTTACATCCAAATTACTCAACTATGTCGTAATATCTTTAGAATATGCTGCCCTTCTAACTAGGACAGCGTTTCTCAACCAGGGGGTCAGGACTCCTGGGGGTGGGGTCACGAGGGAGGTTTTGGGGTGGGGGCACCAAAGACCATCAGAAGACACATATTTCTGATGGTCTTAGGAACCTCTTTGGCAGAGATAGCTTAAGATCTCTCTACTTGTCCTTCTCTTCCTTTTTGGAAACAGACAGCAAATCCTCCCACCAAAATCCCTTCTCCTGCTATGATTGTAGGTGAACTATAAATCCCAGCAACTACAACTCCCAAATGTCAAGGTCTATTCTTCCAAAACTCCACCAGTGTTCACATTTGGACATATTGAGTATTCATGCCAAGTTTGGTCCAGAACCATCACTATTTTAGTCCACAGTGCTCTCTGGATGTAGGTGAACTACAACTCCAAATCTCAAGGTCAAGGCCCACCAAACCCTTCCAGTATTTTCTGTTGGTCATATTTATTTATTTATTTATAGTTCATTTTTGTATTCCGCTCCTCCCAGCAGGCTCGGGGCGGATCACATCGGAGTTACACAGCGGCACGACATAACATATGGCATGCGGCCATTACAATCAATAAAACACAAAATAAAACAAGCCACATTAAAATGGTTACATAGTCAGAGCGTGGGTTGGGAAGACAGACAAGGAGTATTAATATCCAGCGCCTAATTAAAGGCCAGCCCAAAGAGAGCCGTCTTACATGCCCTCCGGAATGGGCCCAGTTCCGAAATGGCTCGGGTACTCTCCGGAAGGGCATTCCAGAGCCCTGGTGCCGCCACAGAAAAAGACCTTTGTCTTGTCGTCGATAGGTGGCAGGAGCGGACTGATGGAATTAACAGCAGATTCTGTTCATCTGAACGCAGTGATCTCGGGGGAACATACGGGGTAAGGCGGTCCCTCAGGTACGCAGGCCCTAGGCCGTACAAGGCCTTAAAGGTTAAAACCAACACTTTGAAGACGATTCGGTACTCGATAGGAAGCCAGTGCAGCTGCCGAAGAGTAGGTGTAATGTGCTCTCTCGCTGGCACTCCTGCCAGCTAGCGGGCTGCGTCATTCTGCACTAGCTTGAGTTTCCGGATCGTCGACAAGGGAAGGCCAACGTAGAGGGCATTACAGTAGTCTAGTCTCGAGATGACCGTCGCTTGGATCACCGTGGCCAGGTCCCTCCTGGACAAGTAGGGTGCCAGTCGCCTAGCCTGTCGGAGGTGATAGAATGCCGTCCTGCTGGCCATGGAGACCTGGGTCTCCATGGTCAGCGAGGAGTCTAGCACAACCCCCAAGCTTTTAACTGACGGCGATGGGTCAGCCGCTCGCCGTCCAGCGTAGGCAACCGGCACCCACCCAGCCCAGGCCGACCAGGCCACAGTATCTCCGTCTTCGATGGGTTCACCTTCAGCCGGCTGGCACGCAGCCAACCAGTCAGGGCCTCGAGGCACCGGTGGAAACAATCGGGTACGGCGTCCGACCTGCCGTCCATTCTCAGCAGAAGCTGGGTGTCATCCGCATATTGATGACACTCCAGACCAAAGTCGCGGGCCAGCTGGGCCAGGGGGCGCATATACACATTGAATAATAGACGGGAGAGGATGGCCCCCTGGGGGACCCCACAGTCAAGTGGGAGTCTCCCGGAGACCTCCCCACCCCCCTCCACACGTTGTCCCCGGTCCTGGAGGAAGGAGGCCACCCATTTAAGGGCGGTCCCCCTAACCCCGGAAGCGGCTAGACGGTGGGTCAATAGTGCATGATCTACGGTGTCAAACGCTGCTGTCAGATCTAACAGGACAAGCAGTGCTGATCCACCCTGGTCCAGCTGGCGGCGAAGTTGGTCTGTAATGGCGACAAGTACGGTCTCCGTCCCGTGCCCAACACGGAAGCCGGACTGGAAGGGATCAAGTCCAGCTGTGTCTTCTAGGAACTGCTGCAGCTGATCCGCTGCTGCCCTCTCAATTACCTTGCCTAGGAAAGGCAAGTTGGAAACAGGCCTGTAATTGAGGGAGCCAAGGGTCTAAATTCGGCTTCTTCAGCAGCGGTCTCACCATGGCCTCTTTTAATCCCCTGGGAAGACTCCTTGCTCAAGGGAGCTATTTAAGATCGTGCCCAGGGGGCCACGTAGGCCCTCCCGGCAAGATCTAACCAGCCAGGAGGGACACGGGTCGAGGGAGCAAGTAGTTGGTCTAGCTGCAGTCAGTAACCCATCGACAGCTGCTGCGTCCAGCGGTAGAAACCGGGTGAAGGTGGGCCCACCGAGTGGCGGCGGGGTCTCAAGTTCACTAACTGTATCAAGAGTGGCAGGAATGTCCCGGCGGAGGGTCGAAATCTTGTCAGCAAAGAAGTTCTGAAAGGCCTCAGCCGTTGGAGCCAAACCCCTATCATTTGGGAGAGTTGGGATTGTTGTCAATGACCGAATTACCCTAAATAATTGGGCTGGGCGTGAACTAGCTGACTCTATCAGGGAAGAGTAGTGAACCTTTTTTGCTTCCTTGATAGCTTGCTCATAAACCTCCTTAAATTGTTTATAAGCTGATTTCGATGCTTCGTCACGGAGACTCCGCCACATGTCCTCTAGTTGTCTCCTTTTCCGTTTCATCGCCCGCAACTCCTCGGTGTACCATGGCGAGCGATTACTCCGGGGAAGGAGAGAGCGCCTAGGGGCGATCTCGTCTAGGGCCGCGGAGAGATTGGTATTCCAGTGCTCCACTAGCCCATCGACCGAGTCGCTGGAGGGTTCCCAGTCCCTTAGAGCATTCAGGAACCTAGTGGGTTCCATAAGTCTCCTTGGGCGAACCGAAATAGGTTCTGCACCCTTACCGGGAGGGGCGAGTCCCAGCCTGACTTCCAGGACCTTGTGATCAGACCATGGAACCTCCGTAATGGAGGCTAGGATCACCTGAATTCGGCGGCGAAGATCAGATCTAATGTGTGTCCTGCATGGTGAGTGGGGCCAGTCTTACAGAGCGAGAGTCCTAGTGCCTCCATGGTAGACACCAGGTCCATGGCTGCTGTTGACGGGGAGGTGGTGTCGGTGTGGACATTGAAGTCCCCCATAACAATGAGTTTAGGGAACCTCAATGCCCACTCCGCAACCACCTCCAGCAGCTTAGGCAGGCTTCCTGCCGGTGCGTCGGGTGCACGGTACACCGACAGGAAGGCTACGCTCTCGCCCAAATCCCACACCAGGCCCGCACACTCCATCCCAGGGATGTTCGCCGTCGGAATCGCCCTGGAATTAATAGTGTCTCGGCTGAGAATAGCCACCCCTCCCCCCGCCTCTCTGTCCTCGTCTGATGGCTGACCACGAACCCTGGGGATACGATCTCGTGCAAGATGACGTCATCTCCTTCCTGCAGCCATGTCTCTGTGAGACAGGCAAGGTCGACTTTCTTTTCTAGGAGGAGATCCCTGATGGTCCCAGATTTATTACGCACGGATCTTGCGTTGGCCAGGATCAGAGTTGGAGGAGAGGAATTTGGGAGCCCACCATCTGCGTACTTCGGGATAGCACGTAGGTCAGAGGGAGGACGAGCCTTCCCGCGGCTCCTCCTCCCTCTCTCATAAGGCCTACGGCTACCGTCCCTATTACCCCTGCCCGAGATCACGCGGATTGCCCGCCCCTGCCCATCCCTCTTTGACGATTCGACTAGGTGTCTGGCTCCCTGCCTACCCTCCGAAAAGGGTGGGGGTGCCTGTCTTGCTCAACAGGACCTTGGCCCTGCCGGTCTAAGGGTTGGAGGGGCAAGTTGGCAGAATCCGCTAGATCTCTGTTGCTCCAGTTATTGAAACTTGCCCCCCAAAAGGTCCTGGATCTATAACCACCGCTTCCCAACTTGGCAGTTGCCACATCAGGAGGAGGGTGGTTTGTAGAGTTTAAATCACCCTTCAGCTGTCCTGGTGGGAGTCCTAACGATAGTCTCCGAGAGTTCTATGTGCCAATTTTGGTTCAATTCCATCATTGGTGGAGTTCAGAATGCTCTTTGATTGTAGGTGAGCTATAAATCCCAGCAACTACAACTTCAAAATGACAAAATCAACCACCCACCCACCCACCCCCAGCCCCACCGGTATTCAAATTTAGGCGGATCAGGTATTTGTGCCAAATTTGGTCCAGTGAATGAAAATACATCCTGCATATCAGATACTTACAGTATGATTCATAACAGTAGCAAAATTACAGTTATGAAGTCGCAACAGAAATAATGTTACGGTTGGGGGTCACCACAACATGTGGAATTGTATTAAGGGGTCAGGAAGGTTGAGAAACACTGAACTAGACTTTTCTTCAGGAGAGAGAAGAGGGAAAATGAAAACAAGTTCTAATGAATCACATTTATTTGTCTTAAGCCATCCTACTTGTATTTTTAAAAGTCACCAAGAGTTGCTTATGTACCTCTACACTGTGTCTTTCATTTGTATTGTTGTATTTATTTTATTATTCTCAATTAATTTTACTTCTTTCCTACATTTGAAACTTAAACCTGGCCTTTCGAGTCGCCCTTAAACTTAGGAAACATCAAAGGCACTGAGATTAATTCGATTCTAAAGAGTTAAATATTGAACAAGTAGCAGCCTGGTCATTTTAGTCAACATCAGCATTTGGCTGTTGTTTTTAATGTGGACTAGAGTGTCATTTTCCCCCAGGAAGGCAGCAGAGATTGTTTGTGCTTCCACTATTGTCCCAGCAAAGACAGTTAAACATCTTGGACCAGAGATTTAGCTCAAAGCGAGAGGTAATTAAGGGATGTAAATCTGATTCTCTGAAGTAAAACATCTTGCATTTGCTTCCAAAGAAATGCAAATAGAGCTTGCAGAAGCCATTCATTAGCCTTTATTCCCTTTGCTGTTGACCCAGCAAATCATGATTGAGGGTTTAAGCGCCTGCTGGTTTTCAAAACCGAATCAACATATCCCCAACAAAAGCCCCCTCAAATCATACCAAAGTCCATAATATTGCTAGCACGAAAATAAAGACGCTGATCCTAATGAAAATATCGCCAGACCTTGCCTCATAGAATTAACAATACAGCGTCCTTTGCTTTTTGTATTTTAAATTATTTTGACTGAGAGTTAGTGTCTCCAAGTGCTTAACACTCACAAGTATGTTGGAACAAGTTCAAGTTTCAGCAATTTCAGTGAGCTTAACTTTTTCTGTGTTGAAAACAGTTTGGTCCACAGTCAGTTTATTACTTTTTGTATAATGTAAATATTGCTGCCAAAGTCCCAGAAGCATTCTCTCCTGACGTTTCGCCCACATCTATGGCAGGCATCCTCAGAGGTTGCGATGTCTGTTGGAAACTGGGCTATTCAATGCTAATCAAGCCGGCCAATTGCAACATTCAAAAAAAGAGTTCTTTCTCTCACCCTGGGCATTCCACAGATATATAAACCCCACTTGCCCAGTTTCCAACAGACCTCACAACCTCTGAGGATGCCTGCCATAGATGGGAGCGGAACGTCAGGAGAGAATGCTTCTGATACATGACCATACAGCTCTGAAAACACACAGCAACCCACTGATTCCAGCCATGAAAGCCTTTGACAACAAATTTCTGGCAAAAGTCTTATATTCACAAATGACATAGAGATTTGTAATTTACTGGCCTTAAAGACAGATAGAATTGTTTTTCTCATGTCAGGAGCGACTTGAGAAATTGCAAGTTGTTTCTGGTGTGAGATACTTGGCCATCTGCAAGCATGTTGCCCAAGGGACACCCGGATGTTATACCATCCTGTGGGAGGCTTCTCTCATGTCCCTGCATGAGAAGCTGGAGCTGACAGACGGCAGCTCATCCTGCTCCCCACCCCGCTCCCCCTGCCAGCACAAGGATTTAACCCATTGTGCCACCGGGGGCTTCTAAGACAGACAGATAAATATATGTGAAGTTTGTTTCCAAAAAATACCAAATCCATCTGAAAAAAATGATAAAGGAATAAATAAAACATGCTGAGGATCTCAATTCTTTTGCTATAAGAAGCATTTTCCAAGCCCTGTACTGAAGTGATTTGATCAATTTGGATAGTTTTGATCTGTGTAGAATAATATTACACTCTTAGCCAACAATGCTCTGCCACCTATAATTAATTTTTCTTTTTCTTTTTTGTGTGGATTTGGTACCTTTTGGAAACAATGTCCACATATGTATATCTATAGATTTCCCATTACTTCTATTAATATTAGGAGCACTATTACGAATTAATAGCAACCACCACCACAACAACACTGTCCAAAAATGTATGATTTCTCTTATGTATTTCATAAATATTTTTGGAAGCGATAACAGAAAAGGTGCAGAGCCTTTTCTGTAGTGGCGCCGTCAATATGGAACACTCTTCCTAGCGATGTACGGGCCATGCAGGACCTTCTCTCCTTCCGCAAGGCCTGCAAGACTCATCTTTTCCGGCTAGCCTTTGATTGCTAGGCCAGAAATCTTTTGTAAGCTAGTTTAATATGTATGCTTTTACCTCTCTGTGTTTTACCTGATTGTAAGCCGCTCTGAGCCCTCAGGAAGTGGCGGTGTACTAGTCCAAATAATAAATAAAGAAATAAATAAATAATAAAATAGCAATTTCCACATCCATGATACTGATATATTCCCTTTTTCAAAGGAATTGGAGCATTGGCAAGTGCATTTTTATAGACTTGGAGCCCTTCCAGACAGGCCCTATATCCCAGTATCTGATCTCAGGTTTTCTGCTTTAAACTGGATTATATGAGTCTGCACTGCCAGATAATCTGGAATAAACAAAAAACCTGGGTTCAGATCCTGGGTTATAGGGCCTGTCTGGAAGGGCCCTCAGATGCACAACTTATTTTCTGAAATGATTGCGATGTTTTCAAGTGAAAGATTTAAAAGTTCAGTATAATATATTTAAAATGTGGTGATAGATTCAACATATGAAACAGCCATAGAGCCACACACACTCTTTTTGAATCAGTTTGCCCAGTGACTTGCAAAGTAATTAAAACATTTTCAAAACCTAACTAGAAAAAGATCTCTGTCTTCCTAAGTAATTCACGTTTTTTTTCCAGCTAACCAAATCTATTTGCATACTACATTCACCTCTCATTTGAAAGCAACACTGAACTGACCAACTAAAAAGAAATTCAATTTAACCAACACAGCTGTGAAAACATAAACAAAAGCAAAGATTGTGTAAAGCAAAGATTGTCTTTCTCTCCCATCTCATTGGCTGTATCTTAGCAGCAACAATTAACATCCCCTCTGTGGGGTACAGACCTGGCATTGTGCTGCTGTAAGATAAGGAATCTGCATAAGAGATTGCCTATTAAGATTTACATAAGAATCGGAGTTCACAGTCCTTTCCCCATGCATTTTCACAGCAGCTCATTAGGTATTAACTATCTGCCTATCTAATAGCCTCTGGAATTAAGGCCTGCTCTCTCAAGGTGCAGAAAACAGACAGTTTACAACCAGACAGCATGCCTAGCCTTCTTTGCGATTCCCAAATGTCCTGGATGCCCTTTTAAAGACACCAATCACTGGCAGCTGCAAGGGCCATGGAAAACTAAACAAATGGTGCATGATCATAAAAATTAGGAGCATTCACCCACACACTATTGCAAAATTGACTGCAATACCAATGAAATCACACAAAGAGGAACACAATGCAATAAAAATAGCTGCCTCTATGTATTCTTTTTAGATGCAATTTTATAGCTCTATTAAGAACTCTGGAGAGATCTCAGTGGAACACAACCCCAAAAGCTGCACACTTCCACACTCACTAGAATAATAAAATAATAGACATGGAAGAGGCCCCAAGGCCATCCAGTTCAACCCTCTGTTAACAATGGCATACAAATAAAAGAACCCGACAGATGGCCATGCAAGCCTCTACTTTAAAATCTCCAGAGAAGGGGTGCTCACACTTTTTCAGCATACGAGCTACTTATAAAACAACCAAGTCAAAATGGTCTACCTACCCACTACAGAAATGTGAAACAAATAACACAATGTCTGCTTTGAATTGGGTTTTCTGAGTCCACACTGCCATATAATCTGATTCACAGCAGATAACATGGGATTTTATTCAACTGTGTGGAAAGGACCTCAGATAACCCAGGGCCGGCAGCCCCTGGGCGGTGTCGGGAGCCTGTGGGGCGGGAGTGAGCCTTCCTCCCGCCCTGCCTGCGATCTACCAGGAACGC
Source organism: Anolis apletophallus (assembly GCA_030556195.1). Classification (NCBI taxonomy): domain Eukaryota; kingdom Metazoa; phylum Chordata; class Lepidosauria; order Squamata; family Anolidae; genus Anolis; species Anolis apletophallus. Next base: position 81,694,232 of record JARBWK010000007.1, on the reverse strand, counting down.
CCGACGCAATCTACCAGTAGATCGCGATCTACCTAATGAGCACCCCTGCTCCAGAGAATGTTTTGAATGCTCATATTCCACTGCCAAACAGCTGTTGCCAACAGGAAGTTCTTCCTAATGTTTAGGTCAGGCCTGGGTAAACTTCAGCCCTCCAGGTGGTTTGGACTTCAACTCCCACAATTCCTAACAGCCAGTAGGCTGTTAGGAATTGTGGGAGTTGAAGTCCAAAACACCTGGAGGGCCGAAGTTTACCCAGGCCTGGTTTAGGTGGAATCTTTTTTCCTGCAATTTGAATCCATTGCTCTGTGTCCTATTCTCCAGAAAGCAAGCTTGCCCCTCTTCAATGTGACCTCCTTTCAAATATTTAAACTTGCTATCATGTCCTCCCTCAGCCTTCATTTTTCCAAGCTAAACATACCCATCTCCCAAAGCTGTTTCTCACCCAGCTTAGCTTCCAAATCTTTGACCATTTTGGTTGCCCTTCTCTACTGAATTCCATTTTTTCAGGTGTGAGAGAATTGGCCATCTGCATGGCACTGCATGTTTTGATGTTTTACCATCCTTGTGGGAGATTTCTCTCATGTCTCCGCATGGGGAGCTGGAGCTGACAGAGGAATCTCCCCGGATTCTAACTTGCAACCTGTTAATCTTCAGTCCTGCTGGACAGGGTTTAACCCACTGCGCCACCGGGGCTCCACTGAATTCCATGAAGCACCCAGAATCGTATTAATGGAGACAGAAGTCATAACAGTGGATGAGACCACCGATTTCATGCTGCTGATGTATATAGAGAACCAATGATCCCAAGAAGGGTCATCGGAGAGAAAGCTTATTCTCAGACAAGGGCTCTTCTGTCTGGAAACAACCTGTCCTACAATCTTTCTAATGTTAATGAATCTAACCTTTGGAAATATAATATCCTTTCTGCATTTACACTGTCCATTTCATCTTTTTTAAACAAGAGCTCTTAACAACCTACACGTGGAAACTTGGAAACGTCATATTCTGTTCCTTTCATCTTGTAGGAATATTGACTGCCTCCTGGAAGATGAGCCAATTTGTACTGTAACTCCATTAGTATCTTAAATATTTCTCCCTTTTGCTTTAAACAACTGTCAAAACATTAACCAAGATAACCCCAGTTATCTTGTGGAGAGCTTCTTCAGCACATATACTTGAAAGTTTCAACTTCCTTCATATTAAAAATATGAAAAATGTATATTTTTGTCTTTAGAAAGGGAGAGCCCCACTCATTCTAGAAGAGAGTGACAACAGCTTCTAATAATATTATGTAGGAATCCTGCCATCCTATATTGGGTAACCAAAGTGAAAATTGTAGAGGGCTCCTGTTTCTCCAATGGTTTAGTGTACCAGCCTGCTTGACAAGGAACTCCAGATGAAATGCCATCCTCTAAACAACCATTAAAGGTACAGGAACACCCTCCAATTTTCAGTCTGGCAATCCGAAATCTTGTACCAATGTCTCTGGAAGTACAGCCATGCCTCCACATTAGTGGGTTTGACTTCTGTGGGTTTGGTTATTTGTGAATTTGATTATTTGTGGATTTGAGAAATGTTTTCTCTAGGTCCTCAAAGCCTAGGCATGGCTTTGAGGTCCATTTCCACCAATAGTTGTGCTGGAGGACCTGGATATTTCTATAAACCCTCCACATAAACTTCTACACTACATAAACCTCCTTGAATGTGTTGTTCACATGTGGATAAAGCCGGAGCCCAGGATTACGTGAACAACACATTCAAGGAGGTTTATGGAGGTTTAAAACCATGAAACTGCCAGTCTGCAAAAAAGTTAACTGCAAAGTAGCGAGGGACCACTGTATTATTCTAACAGCTTCCTTTATATGCAGGCTTTGCTAAAGGAATGTTCTAGGAAAGTTACATTATAAATAGGAAGTTCTTCAACCAACCATCAGTAGTGCAAGACCCTTCTGGGGCAGGTTTTTGTGCATAAGGAATTGGTGGACTATTGGAATCGGAGGTATCCTCATCTTCTTCATCATCATCCATTTCATTAATAGTTTGGGTGGTGGAAAAATCCAAGCTTCCATTCTGGGTGTAACGGTGCATGAGTTCTTTGTCCAGCTCCTCTACTTTTGGCTTCACGTCTGAAGTTCAAAAATGGAAATGTCAGGAGAAATGAAAAACCTTTGTGCTTTCATATTTTCAAAAACATTGTGTGTGTGGCATAAGAAGGACATTAAAATATGGCATACTTGCTTGGTTACCTTCCGGCGGCTGGTCAGGATCAAGATAAAGTTGGGAGAAAATGGGCCGAGGAACGACAGTGTTACATCTTAAAGAGGCCTCTATTGAGTTGTGGAGAGCTTCTTCAAAACGGGCAGATTTCAATTGCCCTGCATATGAATTCCCCATGGTCTGGAAAACAAATGTAAAAGCCTGAGATGAGACAAAGGATTAAATATAAAGACATAGATCCTTTCGTTATTGGCAACAAGGAATGATGAATTAACAAACCTTTTGCATCAAAACCACATGAGGGATAAAACATTAGCAGTGACCAAAGAAGCTATAAAAATAGTATCTTGGAAAAGTACTGTTTGTTCTAGCATTCATTTAAGCCTGCCAGCCTGGTTTTCAGTGATGGGAGTTATTTACTGTCACTTAAAAGAACTCTGAAATATCTGTTTAGATTTTTAAAAAACATTAAATTAAAAACCATCATTTCAGATTTCAATAGGGATGACACATATTCAACAAAAACACCAAGCAAGCTTGTAGAAAACGTTCAAGGTTAAACAGTGCAAACATCTATTTTAGGAACCTCTTATGTTTTTGTTTTCCTCCTTAATATTTTGTAAGAATGATAGGAACTCTGTTTTGGCTGGACTGGCCACCTGTTCAAACTCAAAGCACTACAGAAATGGCAAAGAAATGGAGGATAAAGAGTGGATGTGTCTACGAAAATATAAATGGTGACTGTGGTCCAACTTGCTCAAGTGTAATATAAGAGTTCTGTATGTGGGCCATTGCTAGGGCTCCCTTGGCACCATCGCCGTACTCTCCATTATGCTGGGAGAGCCTCCCCCAGAGCCATTTCATTGCTGAAGGAAAGCAAGGGAGTCAAAAAAGTTCTTGGTTGTGGGAACAGACCCAGGCACAGAATGAGAACATCTTCTATAAGCATCTCTGGATATATTCTAAATATTAAAAACTTAACACTATTGCTGGGGAGTAGGAGCATGCCACAAATTCAGCCCTCAAACTCCTAATGCTTTCCATCATCTCCAAGCAGCCAATATGGATGGCAAGATGGAGAAAACAGACTTCCCTGGGAGCTGCAACATTTTGCAATCAGGTTCCTAGTTTCAGGGAAGCTTCACATATCTACATATATCTACATATCTTGTTTGTGTGTGTGTGTATATATATATATCTACATACATACATACATACATACATATATAACTACATATATATATATATATATACACATACACACACACACATATATATATCTACATATCTTGTAGGCTTTGTCTCTGTAATCATCCATGCCTAAGTATGCTTGCCAGAACTATAAACAAGAAAGACTATCCAACCCTTAACGTTACTGAATTAACTTTCAAGCGTCCCAAATTCCGAGTCTATACTGGATTTCTTGGAGGAATGTGTCTGTTTTCTTCTCCCTTCTGCGGAAGTGACGCCATTACTCTTCCAAGGTCACTGAATGGTTGTGGATTGTGCTCTGACATTGGGACATTGTCCTCTCCTTGGTAAGGTGAGGCACTGTTCCTAGATATGTCAGCATGTGTCACTTACAGGATTCCAGCCTTCATGTGACCAAGGCTAACAGCTACATTTGTAGTGTTTGTGTGACTATTCTTTGCTGTCATTGCTTTATGGAAGCTGAGGGAGGGGATATAGGTAATGGATAGATGAAAATATGATGGATGCACAGCTCCTACATGGTACCTTAGTTAGTAGACTGGACTGGTGGAGCTTTGTCTTGTCCACGTAATGCAAACAGAAGCAAGCACTAAAATTATCTTCCCTCACCTGAATGTATTTCCTGACACTGATAGCCAAATGATACATAAATCGTCTTTTTTTGTAAGTGACAGATGAAAATGGGATCATGCACTGCCACCTGGAAACCCCATTGTGTCCAATCACAATGCACTGTTTCCAAAGGGGAAGATGCACCTGTTGTAAACAGATGGGCAGGATGTTGTGATAAAAAGTAGGAAAACCAGGACTGGAATATGGCTCAACCCCATTGGTTTTAGCAAAGTAGTGCATCAATTGTGGTTTAGACTGATGATGCAAATTATCCAATAAGCATCAGGCAAGAAAACAAGAAACACCTTTTCCTTCTGTTTTAAGCTCTTCCATAGCATAAGATGCTTTGCCTACTCAACTGGAACTCAGCAGGAGAACCTCTATCTATCCATCTATCTATCCATCCATCTATCTATCTATCTATCTATCTATCTACAACACACAAACATTTTTGAACCTTGACACATACCATCTGAAATGTACTTCACCCCTGCCTGGAATATTATATTGAATGCTACCTTTGTAAAGATATATGAACACATGATGAGAACATGTAACATTAACCAAAATTTAATGGACAAAAGCTACAAGAAGAACACAAAACGAGCCCTATGGGATCAAAGCAAAGTATTGCCTAGAGTCAGACCAAAGTTTCTTAAAGTTTTATACTCATGAGTCCTTTTGGCCTGTGTAATATGTACTTTGACTCTGAGTGTATTGGTATATAAAATAGGTATAAAAATCAAACAATACTGATAACAAATCAGTAGGCCTGGGTAGATTTGTTGGAATGCTCGTAAAATCAGAATGAATTTGGATTAAATTCACTTTTGAAGCGGTTTGGAAGCGATGTAAGTAACCCAGAAGTGAATTTGCTATTTCGAGGCCACTGCTGCCATTTTTGAAAGGAATCAGCATTAGATTCCCGCCCCTCCCGAGGTGCTTTCCCCTCATTGGCTGTTTAACCCAGTTTGGATGTGGCTGTCGCCCCAATTCTGACACGGAGGGAAGACATCCCCATCCAAACTGGGTTAAACATGCGTGTCCGCCATTAAAGAAGCCATTCCAAAATTTCGAAATTAATTTGGGGAATTCCGAAATTTTTCTGGAATATTTCGGAAGTCATGCAGATTTGAAGCACCAGCATCCCCTAAATCCGGAACGGGTTTCGAATCTTTCTTTTTTTTAATCAAACAGGCCTACAAATCAGTATTCGCAAGGCTTGCTAAGCAGGCTGATTTTTATGATGTAAAGCTGAAGCATCTTCTGCAGAGTCCACTGATAACAATGCACAAAAAATTTGTGCAAATGTCTAAAAGCAGCCATTAGGTGACAATCATAACACTTTTACTGTTTTACTGCCAAATTTTTCACTAACCCAACACGGAGCTAGGGGGACCCCATTTGGGATCAGGACCCACGATTTAAGAAGCAGTGCTTTAGAGTAGCAGTTCTTGAATTATCTGAGGAGAGGGAGAGCCAGAGATTTTCTACCCAAATATATCAGGGAATGTCACCATATTTGTACCCACGGACTACAACCGTTTATTACAACTATTCATTTTACCCTTTATGTACACACACACACACACATACACATTGTATTGTCGAAGGCTTTCATGGCTGGAATCACTAGGTTGTTGTGTATTTTCTGGGCTATATGGTCATGTTCCAGAAGCATTCTCTCCTGACATTTTGCCTGCATCTATGGCAAGCATCCTCAAAGGTTGTGAAGTCTCAGGATGCCTGTCATAGATGCAGGTGAAATGTCAGGAGAGAATGCTTCTGGAACATGGCCATATAGCCCAGAAAATACACAGCAACACACATACATGTTTATTTATTTATCTATCTACTATAGTTATATACTGCCTTTCTCACCCCAAGGGGGGACTCTATGTGGTTTACAACATGCTAATGGTAAAAATTCAATGCCAACATACATACAGACAGAAAAAAAATTGTAATAACGTAACACTAACAGATAACTATAAATTAAAATCATTACAACCATTAAACATAAGGCATAAACATTTAAGCATTTTAAAAAGCATTAAAAACACCCTAATATAAATATTAAAATCAAATGATCAAAACATTGTATACACATACATACATACATGGGATTTTGATGTGAAAAGCAAATGTATTAAACAAAATAGTGATAAAAAATATTTATTTATTTATTTCCTATATTTATATACCGATTTTTTCAGCCCAAGGGCAACTCAAGGCTATTTACAGAGGCAAAAATCAATGCCCAACATCATAAAACATTTTAAAACATGTAAAAACATTTAAAACATTAACCTATAATATACAATCATAATAAGGTCAATAAAACATAAATCATTTCGTTCTCCAATGTCCAATAACAAAGAAAGCAATAAAAAGAAAGAAATCAAGGAACAACAAAATATAAGGATTTATCTCCCTTCTCTCTCACCCACCTTCTTTAGAATCTAAACTTTTTAAAATGAGATCTTTTCTCCCCGATCTAAATCATGCATAGCTCAGTAAACCTCTTCCAATTTTAGCTGACATCGCTAAAACATTGCTGGAAAGGAAAGGCAAGATTCAGCAACAAAGCACTATTCAGTGAGTAAAAGGAATTTTGTATTTTGCAAATTTAACTTGCCAAAACTAATTAAAACATTAATCCAAAATCTAGGAGGAATCTAGATTTATTTTACAAACAACAAATTATATGACAATGAAGAAACACCCACCCTCAAATATTCAAAAAGCTTGTGTTTCTGAGTTCGTGTTATGCTTTGCAACTAGACATTTCCAAACAATATTTGCAAGTTCAATCAAGGACAGAGTTTGCAGAACATCTTTCCTTGGTTTGTAATTTGCTCCTTTCCTTATTTATGTGCTAGCCCTGTACTGTTTTTTTCCTGTAATGTCTGTTCTTGTATTGTTGCTGTGTTATGAATCAAACTGTAAACCACTCCGAGCCTCCGGGGAGTGGCGGTATAAAAGTTTGAAACATAAATAAATAAAAAATAAAATCTGAAAATATAACTGACTGCATAAGTAATAGATCTTTCATTTAAGAGAACCCTAAGCTTTTACAACATCAGTGGGGAAGATCATTTACTAGAAAGTGTTTCTACTGGTGAGTGAAGTATACAGTGCATATTCCAGAAATATACTGTAACTGTAAACCAAACACAGATTTCCCAACTTCTCTTCCCAGTTCCCATGAGAAATCCCATTTATATCCACACTATGCAAAATATTAGATAATATAATGAAGGCATTTTTTTCCTCCCCTCCGTCTCTTGCATCACAGAAACTTCGCATGAAGTCACATAATTATGGAGCTGGATGGGGCCTCATGGTCTAATGCAGGCATGGAGAAACTTCAGCCCTCCATGTGTTTTGAACTTCAACTCCCACAATTCCTAACAGCCTATGCCTTAGAGTGGTCATGCATTGGAAATTACATGGAGACAACAACAACAATAACAACAACAACAACAAATATGATGACGGAATGCCTTCTGTTCTTAAATTCTATGTACACTATGTATTTGTACTGTGGAACCAAGGGCTACGTTTGTGAAACATAGTAAGGATGAATGAAAATCTGAAACTTGATTATTAAATCATTTGATCTTAGTTTTGTTGTTTGTCCCTATTTGAGTAGACCCACTGAATTAATGGTTGACTGATGAGTCAACCCATGGACAAATACCATCTATTCAATGGGTCTTCTTTAATAAGAACTAACAATAGGATTTAGACCTAAGTATTTTATTTTAACACAGCTTGCCTTTTCTTCTAGGACAATGTTTCTCAACCTTCTTAATGCTGTGACCCCTTGAAACAGTTTCTCATGTTGTGGTGACCCCCAACCATAAAATTATTTTAGTTGCTACTTCGTAACAGTAATTTTGCTACTGTTAAGAATCATAATGTAAATATCTGATATGCAGGATGTATTTTCATTCACTGGATCAATTTGGCAGAAATACCTGATACGCCTAAATTTGAATATTGGTCGGGTTGAGGGGATTGATTTTGTCATTTGGGAGTTGTAGTTGCTGGGATTTATAGTCAACCTACAATCAAAAAGCATTCTGAACTCCACCAATGATGGAATCGAACCAAGCTTCGCACACAGAACTCCCATGATCAACAGAAAATACAGTATAGGAAGGGTTTGGTGGGCATTGAGTTTTAGAGTTGTAGTCCACCTACATCCAGGGAGCACTGTGGACTCAAACAATGATGGATCTGGACCAAACTTGCGATCCCTCTGACACCCCCTCGCAACTGCCACAGGGGTCCCGACCCTCAGGTTAAGAAACTGTTCTTCACCCTTGAGATTTCAGATTCAAAAGAATAAATAAAACTGATCTCATAATCTGAAATAATGGCCATGACCTCAAGTATACTACCTATACCAAAATGAGTACCCCTGAAACAAATGGGAATTGTTTTCCAGTGAACTTGCTCAGAAGTTGCCAAAAACAGATGTCAGAGGAGAATACATTTTGCTTTACAGAGTGTCAATAACAATGTCTAGCAAATAGAATAAACTAGTGAGCACCTTGAAAGCTTTTTTTTAAAGCCTCTTAGATTAACATGGTAACTAACAAGCTACTTATGAAAAGCTGCACCATATGTCATTCTGTGCATCAAGCCTATTAATGCAACAGCTTGCCACTCATGAGTTTCTCCCCACCCTCCCTTATTTTGTTCTACTTTGCTTTGCTTTCATTTTATCCTTACATTGCTTTTCATCTGTTTTCAAGGTTTCCTTCTTGTGAGTTGATTCCAGTCAACTTGGAAATTAGTGCATTCTTCTAAAATGTACATGCACGGCCCTTCAGACATTGAGAAGTATTAGTAGTGAACACAATTTTCTGAAAACTATAAGCACTACTTTAAATATTCATTCAGTAAAGTCTTATATAGCGAAACATATGCTAACTCACTACCAATATTTTCATTTTGATATGATGTATCAATTACCAAAGTGTACAGTGGAATGGCTTATATTTTTAAAAGCACACCACTGATCAAAAGTAAACCTTTGACAGATTCTGTAGCAATGTGCTTCTTCATATACATTTGAAAGCATTTTAATCTGCTCACAATGTGACAGGTTTGCAAGGACAGCCTTCTAAGATAATAAAATGAAATGGGCTTATGCTTGCAAATAGGAAGGGATAAAAATCAAGAGGGAAAAAGACATGGGTGTCAGTATCATACATACTTCTGTTTTTATTTTGTGTGTTCTTTGTAATTCTCAGTGGAGATCTAGTATATGCATAGTAGTGAGAAACTATAAAAATAGAAGATCTCACACACTTTTGTACACGATGCAACAGAAGATAGTGAGAACATCAATCAGCTAAGTTTGTCCTCATTGCAATGGTTAAATCCTGGAATATTGATGTAAAATGGCAGGAAAACAAATAAAAAATATCACAAGTGAATTATTTTTGAAAATGGTTAGCTATCACAATGACGCATCACACACAAAATGCAAACCTATTTAAACGACTTGGCATCTATGATCTATCTGATGTGCTCTACAACTATAACAAATTCACAGCAAGCAAATGTACGTCAGCAGACACAGAAAGCTGAAAAGCGTTTAGAAATGTTATTCCACTTTTTTCAGATAGGAATTTCATGTACAGATTGTGGGTGAAAACTACTTACATGTTACTCAGGCATCTAAGAAGACCACTTTTATTGTTTATCAATTTAAGTATATGTGTGACATATCACAATCCAACAATGAAAATGTTTATATTGGCACTCTTTCCAAAATTATTCAAATGTTTCTGTCTGTGGAAGCAACTGCTGGCAAAATTATGTTGTGCTGGTTTAATTTTACCGTGAGACTGCTAATACTCCAAAATTATCAGAAGGATCTTCTGTTATACCAAGCAAAAGGGTTGTGCAATTTGGCTGGAGGGCAATCCGTTTTTGGTATCTGAATTTCATTGGGTACCCAAATTTGTTTTTGGGAGCCTCCCAAAAACCAGCTAATGGAAAAATCTGTCTTCAGCTAGGCAGCCAGAAGATTGTATTGTTTTATGCTTCCTTGTGGTTGCTCGATATGCTTCTTTTGATGTAATTCGATATGCTGTAAACCGTCCTGAGCCAATTGAAAAGGACAGTATACAAATCAAAATAATAAATTAAATAATAAATAAATAAATAAAGATCCAGGAAAATCCAGCCCTTTGGCAGGAATGGGGAACTTATGAGGCTCCCCTTTCCATTCCAGGGACCCTTTTATTTCAAGGGAGTCTGGGTTTGAGCAAAGGGGTTAAGGAAGCACCCTTCCTGGGATCCTTTGCTTTCTTCCTTTTGAGGGAGCCTAGATTTCAGCAGCAAGGTTAAGGAAGCATGTGCCGCGTGCTCCCGAATAGAAAGGAAGAAACTGTGCCCGGCAGTCACATGGGCCATTTTGGCTGAAAAAAATGTTGGCTGAGCCCTTACTGTTACAGCCAGTTGAACAAGCCAAACAAGCTAGATTGGCTGAAGCAAATCGACCAAACCAAATCCGTGCACAAGCCTACCAAGCAATATGCCATAAATGGCATTGAATCCTTACTGTGGGCAGCAAATTTGCCAGCAGGCAAGTTGTGGCTAGTTGCAACCCATGGTGGAATTTTTTCACCTTTGGCCATGTCACCTGAGATTTGTGGTCCTGAAATGCAACATGATTCTTATTTGCAGTTGCTCACCAAATAATTGTTGTGAAGATAAACAACGGGAAGGCTTTCTCTGAGAAATAGAAGTATGGTTAAAAACCATGTTTAAGAAGCAGGTTCATGTATTGGCTTTTTATCAACCTTCAAATCTCTTTTGATTTATGGCAACCCTAAGGCAAAATTATTATGGAATTTTACTGGCAAAATTTGTCCAGAGGGGGTTGCAGTTTTGTGGTGACAGTACACATTATCATGCAATGCTAGGTCTGCACAACAATTGTGTATGCTGATACAAATGGTCTACATATTGCCATTAAATTCTAGGACAGTTCACAAACTTGTATAGGATCTATTTGCACAGTAGTTGCTCCATGCCTGCCTACTAACATTTAATCAATTTTGCCACTCTTAACTATTCAACCAGATGGAGTATTTCTGTGACAGCACCAGACATGGCCTTGCTCTAGACCAGTGGTTCCCAAAGTGGGCGGTACCACCCCCTGGCGGGTGGTGGGGCACTCCAAGGGGGTGCTGGGAGGCTCAGGAGAATTTGGGGGGCGCTAAACCCCTGTAAGGGGGCAGTGGCGTGAGCCAGGCTTGCCACTTGCAGGGTCGCGCGCTTGCGAGGATGTCCCCGTTGGAAGAAAGAGGCCGATATTCAAGATTGCGCCGTGGGTGGGGTTGATAAGAGGAAGAATGCACTGCAGTTTCCACGGCAACGCCTGCCTGGGGATTCCAACTTGCAGGGACACAGTCGCAAATGCGCAATCCCCGGGCAGGCTTTGCTGTTTGATCCAGATCTGTCATTCATGGGGATCTTAGCGGTCTGTGGAAGTCAGAGCTGAATTGGCTGAAGGTACTGCAAATCCCATCATCCGTTGCTCATACTCCCCCAAACATATTTTTGTGTGATTATTTCTGGAATTCAATGTTTGTAATTTACACCTTTCTTTACTATATTTTATGAAAAAGGTAGAAACATTAATACATATATCTTTCTGTTTAATTGCTATTAAAAAAATTAAAAATAATTCTAGGGGGGCTCTGAGTAAAAAAATTTCTGGGAAGGGGACGGTTGGCCAAAAAAGTTTGGGAATCAATGCTCTAGACCAGGGGTGGGCAATTACTGGCCGTCCAGGTGTTTTGGACTTTAACTCCCAGAAATCCTAGCCAGTTTACCAGCTCTTAGGATTTCTGGGAGTTGAAGTCCAAAACACCTGGAGGGCCGGTAATTGCCCACTCCTGCTCTAGACAGTGGTTCTCAACCTGTGGGTTCCCAGATGTTTTGGTCTTCAACTCCCAGAAATCCTAACAGCTGGTAAACTGGCTAGGATTTCTGGGAGTTGTAGGCCAAAACACAGCTTGAGAATCACTGCTCTAGAAACTCTCCAAACAACCAAGATCTACATAGCAAGCCATACTAGAGACAAATGCAGGATTTCCAGAGTTGATCTGAGACAGGGCTCTTGTAATTTTAATATTTAACAGATCATTGAACAGGACAAGACTTTGCCAAGTAGGACAACTGAACTGTTCTTGCTCGTCTTCCAAATCTCATTTTTTCAGCTTAAGCTTTCTCCTTGCAACAGAGAACAGGAAAAAAAAGTGGTGACAAAAACAAAGCTGATCGAACCTCAATGTCCCTCCCTTCTTAGAGAGCTGTCTCTGACTCATTCTACTCCAAAATTATGATGATTAAGACAACAATAACATTTGTTTGTATCCTGCCTTTTTCCAGTTTGGGATTCAAGGAGGCTTACATCAGTTAAGTGTAAAAATCCACTGAAAATTGGACTTAACAGTAGTCCCCTTTCCAGACCCAATCTGGCAATCCTAACCTAATGATGGGGCCATTGGGCAACAGCACTAAAGCAACTCTTTCAACAACAAAAAAAGACGGAGAAGAAAATAGTAGACAGACCTGTTTTGTGGGTGACAGTTCTTTTAATCAATGTTTATTAATCTGCACTGACAAAACATAGTTGACTCTGCTGTTCTTGCTGGCTCCATTGGCACCACTGACTGTGTTATATTTTAATAATGACTTAAATCAATGTTAACTGCTGTTTATATAATTTATGTTGAATCTCTACTATGTTAGGTGCTAGAGTCACTGATTGTTTTTGTTTCTACCTGTGTATTGGACCTGGCATTGAAGATTTGCTATCTTCTGTTGTAATCTGCCTTGAGTCCACCCAGGGAGAGAGGGTGGAGTATAAATAAAGTTGATTATTATTATTATTATTATTATTATTATTACATTATGGCACATCTCAAAAAAAATATATTTATGATGACTCTAAATGAGACAGGTTAATGGTTATGCCTCTAGTACAGTGGTTCTCAACCTTTCTAATGCCGTGACCCCTAAATAAGGTTCCTCGTGTTGTGGTGACCCCCAACCATATTTTCGTTGCTGCTTCATAAATAATTTTGCTACTCTTACGAATTCTAATGCAAATGTCTAATATGCAGGATGTATTTTCAATGTTACAAATTGAACATAATTAAAGCATAGTGATTAATCACAAAAACAATATGTTTGGGGGAGTATGGACAACGGATGATGGGATTTGCAGTACCTTCAATCGATTCAGCTCTGACTTCCACAGACCACTGAGACCCCCACAAATTACAGAACTGGACCAAACTTGGCACAGAGAACCCACATGACCAACAGAAAATATTGAGAGGTTTGGGAAGAATTGGCAGTGATTTAGGGGAGATGTAGTTCACCTACATCCAGAGAGAACGGAGAACCCAAACAACTATGGATCTGGACCAAACTTGGCATGAATATTCATTATGCCTAAATTTGAACACTGTTGGGGTTTAGGGAAAATAGATCTTGACATTTGGGAGTTGTAGTTGCTGAGATTTATTGTTCACCTACAATCAGAGCATTTTGAACTCCACCAACAATGGAATTGAGCCAAACTTGGCACACAAAACCCCCATGACCAACAGAAAATACTGAGGGGTTTGGAATGAATTGACTGATTTAGGGGACATGTAGTTCACCTACATTTGGAGAGGACTATGAACCCAAACAACTATGCATTTGGATGAAACTTGGCACAAATACTCAATATGCCCAAATTTGCACGCTGGTGGAGTTTTGAGAAAATAGCCCTTCTCATTTGGGAGTTGTGATTACTGGGATTTATGGTTTACCTACAATCAAACAGCATTTTGAATTCCACCAACAATGGAATTGAGCCAAACTTGGCAAACAGAACTCCCATGACCAAAAGAAAATACTGGAAGGATTTGGTGGGCATTGACCTTGAGTTTTGGAGTTGTAGTTCACTTACATACAGAGAGCACTCTCTGCACTCAAACAATAATGGATTTGAACCAAACTTGGCACGAATATTCAAAATGCCCAAATGTGAATACTGGTGGAGTTTGTGGAAAATAGACCTTGACATTTGGGAATTATAGTTGCTGGGATTTATAGTTCACCTACAATCAAAGAGCCCCTAGAACCCCATCAACAATAAAATTGGGCCACACAGAACCTCCATGACCAACAGAAAATACTAGGTGGATTTGGGAGGAATTGACAGTGATTTATGGGAGATGTAGTTCAACTATGCACCAGAAAACTAGCCTGCCTTCTCCTCAATGTGGTGTCCTTTCATATTTAAACATGACTACTATCATGCCCCCTTCTCTCAACCTTATTTATTACAAGCTAAACGTCCCCAGCCCTATAGTAAAAACAAAAAACAGACCAACTATACCGGAGGCGTTCCTGCTCCAGGAAAGACACAAAGGGGGGGGGGCTCGGCTCCCTGCCTCTTCCAGGGGGTGTAACGAGCAAGGAAGCGACACCAAAACAACAAGGCAGAGGGAAGGAGAGAAGGGGGAGGCCCAGAACAATAGCGAGTGCCTGACTCACTCCCCAAATGAAAGAGCCCCCCTGCTCTAAATCCTAAAAAGGAAAGAACGGGCTCTCCCTCCCCTCTGAAGAAGAGGGAGAAAGAAACCCTCAGGAGAAACCCCAAAAGCAACGCTTCCCCGCGCTCCTTTTTGGGTCCCTCCTCGCAAAGCATTGGGGACAGTCAGCAACCCCACAAGATTGCACAAACACACCGACAGAGTCCTCCTCAAGTACCTCCAACACTGCACCACTTCCTCACACAGCAACACACAGCACAAACTCTAATCCCGGGAACTCCTTCAAAGAGCAGCCAAACTTCTCAAGCCACACAAAACTCCCCCAGCCTGAAAGTGTCTCCCAAGCAACCACGCAAAAAGGAGGGACAGCAGTCCCGTCCCCGCTTGGACAGGGAGCCTTGCCTCTGCGCCCTTGGAGGGAACAACCCAGGCTTGAGCACCTCGGTCGCTCACTCCTCATGCAGCAGGAGAGCAACTGCCTGAAGGAAAGCAGCAGCCATGCCGATCGTGATGAGGCCAGTGGCTCCAGCTGAGGGGTCAGTGTGGCGGACAGGGAGGGCCGGGCGGAGGAGGCAACCTGCACCTGCCGCCCCCGCATCCAGGGGCTCTCACTGCCGGGGCCTGCGCCGGCCCCGACCTGCCTGCTTCTGCTCTGAGCGGCTGAGGGAGGCCCAAGCCGCTATTCCATCCTAGCCCTGCAGGCCTCAAGCCCAGGAGAAGGGCCTACATGTGCCTCCTCAGTGAGAGGCAGAGCCCGCGCAACAGGCCCGCTCTGGCTCTGATAGAGGGGCCAGAAGGAAGGAAAAGAGGAGGACGCCGAGGACCTCTCACCCGGCAGCAGAGGCGCTGGAAGAGATAGGAAAGGGCCTCTGAAAAGTAAGTAGAGGCACCTTCCCTCACCCGGCAGGCAGCAAGAGCCGGGCACCAGGCTTCCGGCAGCCATCCCGGGGAGCCGGAGGGGCGGGCCAAGGAGGCAGCTCCGACCCCTCGGAAATGACCCCATGACCCCTCTGGGGGTCGCGACCCCCAGGTTGAGAACCGCTGCTCTAGTACATATCAATAGTTATATTTTGGATCATTCCATCCACCCACAGCACAATACGGCATTACAGCGAGTTATTACAATTATTTGTACAGCTCAAAGATAATACAGTAACTAAGGTAAAGGTAAAGGTTTTCCCCTGACATTAAGTCCAGTTCTGTCTGACTCTGGAGATTGGTGCGCATCTCCATTTCTAAGCTGAAGAGCCGGTGTTGTCTGCAGACACCTCCAAGGTCATGTGGACGGCATGACTGCATGGAGCGCTGTTACCTTCCCGCTGGAGTGGTACCTATTGATCTACTCACATTTGCATATTTTCTAACTGCTAGGTTGGTAGAAGCTGAGGCTAACAGCAGGAGATCATCCTGCTCACTGGATTTGAACCTGCAATATTTCGGTGAGCAAGTTCAGCAGCTCAGCGCTTTAACCCACTGTGCCACTGGGGCTCCAACTACTCCTGCCTTAAAGTTTTACATTATAAATTATATAACTATCCCTAGACAACATCCTTGTTACACATGGTTAAGCATGTAGAACTCATAACCTAGTTTTCAGTAAGTCAGTAAGATCTATTTTAAGTCTGGAACAAAGCCAGTCTCATAAAATTCAGACAAGTTTACTGGAGAAATTAACTACTTTCATCATTACACATGCATTCCAAAAAGGAAAGAAGTCACTCCTAACTTAGTCTCCACAATACTCCCCCAGCGATCTTAAACACTCGTTGAAATCCCATCCTTTAACAGATCACAAGAATTTTAGAATATGAAAAAGCAAGAGGTGAACCTTGCAATGCATACTAATAAATGTGAATGTCATTGTATATATCAGCGGTTCCAGTGGTCTGTAAGAACTAAAATATGGTCCGCAGCCTACACTGTTGCAATGAGAGCGACTGGTCTTGAGAAACCCTCTTATAGTGCAGAGGCTTATTAAAAATGGTTTTCTGTGGGTTAGAAGATGGCGACTACTAGATGGCATATGTTATGTAGCAGAATCTAGATATGATGTGGTCTATCCAATGCAATTTTCTGATTCAGCACCCCAAACAATCAAATCTAAAATTGGCCAAAAACTGATTCGTAAACCTTTTGGTACTAATGTTGTAGAGTGGTCCCTAGTCAAAGTGGTCCCAGATGTTAGGAACTGTGGGAGCTGAAGTCCAAAACCCCTAGAGGTCCAAAGGTTGGGAACCAATGCATTACAGGGAGCCCAACTGATAACAGAGGCGGCCTCCATGGATGCCAATGTCCCATTATATACAATTACATACTATATTGCTGTCCCTAACATACACTGAAAAAATCAAGGTGTATTTTATGAATGTTTTTGAGCCATGGATGATGGTATCATAAAATATGCCTTGATGGTATCAGTGAATGAAGAATTTATTGATATGGAGGCTGACTGTAATAAAAATGTTCTATCCTTACTGTAAACTAGCAAATGGGAATCAGTATAGTGTAATGGTTTGAGCATTGGCTACAGGTCCATCTTAGACAAGACACACTCTCTAAGCTTCATCTGCCAAGAAAATCCAGGTTCAGCTGTCACAAATGACTTGAAGGAACTCAAGTACAACTAGTATTAGTGTAACTCCATATGTATGTGTGTGTATATATACACACATGTTTTGTATAGTATAGGGAAGGGTAAAACACCCCTATGGTATTTGTTTTGCCGTCTGTGACTCTATTCAGAAGATGTCACTTCACTTTCTGTCCCTGTGAGAATTGGGATTTTTAAAAATGTGACTTGCTGTAGTAACAAGGATTGGTGATAAAACTTCAGTGGTAACTCTTTCAGGAGTGAATTTTCCTTCCTAGGGATAATTTATCTCACTTCCTGTTGCCTCACCCCTATTTGTTACTATGAATTATATGCAAGTTGGATGTTTGTAACTCAGGGACTGCCTAGACTAGGCTTGCCAGAAAAGAAAGGAAATCTCAGAAGATGTTGCTTGTTACCAGGCTATATGACAAGCAACATCGGCTGAAATTCCCTCTTCTAAACAACTAGTAAAGATACAGGGATCTTTCCAGGAGACCTGGAAACCGTATGAGTCTCAGGAAAAGTTCCATGGTCATTTCCAATGGGCTGTCAATGTATTCATAGCTCCATGGGCTGGTAGTGACCCTAACATCCAAACGAGGCCTTTTGTCCTTTTGTTAGTGAGTGATCAAGAAGGGAGCAACTAATGAAGATGCAAGTGATGTAGCAACTAGGAAACTTATCTTCCACAGCCCAGAGCCCAAATGACTCAAGAACAGATGGGGAAGAAAACCTATATCCCTCTTGTCAATATTAAAATTTAAAACTGGATAGCATAGGTGCCGTGGAAAAATCCGTAAAAGGCCCATGATTAGCAAATTAATACACATACATAATGTGATTTTTGATATGTTATTATTTTCCGGTATGATGGGTTATTGATGCAAAATGAATCAGGTAAGAAAAATGAGGATGCCTCAAGACTGATAGCCATGACCGAAAGTATTATATCCTATATGCGTACCGTCCCTTCACAAAAAGAAACCATTCTATTTCTCT
>JARBWK010000007.1:81057378-81075910 GCA_030556195.1 Anolis apletophallus | reverse complement strand
TCTGGGGAGAGGTGTGAGCTTCTGTCAACCTAGCAGTTCGAAAACATGCAAATATGTAGATGTAGATCAATAGGTACTGCTCCAGCGGGAAGGTAACAGCGCTCCATACAGTTCATGCTGGCCACATGACCTTGGAGGCGTCTATGGACAAGCTCTTTGGCTTAGAAATGGAGATGAGCACCAACCCCCAGAGTTGGACATGACTGGACTTAATGCCACGGAAAACCTTTTACCTTTAACTATTATCTATTTATTATTGTTATTATTGCATTTATTATTTTACACTTTTATTATTATTGGAAGGATACGTAAGCACATTTACATTGAAGAAGGTTAGAATAATGGTTTAATCAGTGGTTCTCAACCTAGTAGGTTCCCAGGTGTTTTTTTTCTAACTCCCGAAATCCCAGCCAGTTTACCAGTGGTTAGATTTCTGGGAATTGAAGGCCAAAACATCTGGGAACACAGGTTGAGAACCACTGGTTTAATCAGAGTTGGACAGTCTTATCTTTAAATTACAGCTTTATGTAAATATTCAAAAACATTTAACCTACTGATGCCTCAATTAATGTAATTTTATTGGTATCTATTTTTATTTTGAAATACCAGTAGCTGCTGAATTTCCCACCTCAACTTATACAAGTCAATACATTTTCCCAGTTTTTTTCTGGTAAATAAGGTGCCTTGGCTTATATTTAGGTTGGCTTATCCCTCGGTAACTTTTCCAATCTTGGTTCAATACTAGAGTGTGTTTGGGGGCAGGGGTTGCAGGGTGGTAGCAGGTATTGCTCATTCTTCCTCAAAGTTTCAATAGAATGGCTTCTAAAACACACAACGAAGATAAATAGCTGAGAAACAGACTCACTTGTTCTCCAGTTGCCACGCCGATCCCTAGTAATGCTAAAGCCTAAAAATAAAGCCAACATGTGACATGGCATAGACTCAATTGTTTTGTTCAAACAGCTCTTCATAAGAGAAAGCAACACATGTATAGAACAATGGTTGTTCCATATTGCACATTTTGTAAAAGGCTGAAATAAGCTAATGCAACTGTAAGTGCTTGTAAAGCAGTAATTTCTTGGTGTTGGCTTTATTTTAATAATCAATTAGTTGTGAAGAATTACATAAGAGGGTGTGTGTGACCATAAGGAATATACTTGGACCATTAACTTGATATGGTTATGCAAACAAGTCCCACTGGAATGAAAGAGGCCTACATATCCCTAACTTTATGTTGGCTGTTGGCCATAACGTACAAGTGAGACCACTGATGCTCTAATATGTTTTGCTCACACATATTTGGCTAGTATTATATTTCTCATACAATTGGAACTTTAATCCAAATGCATTAAGAAGTGCATGAATCACATTTATTTGACCCCTCTTGGCTCACATGTAAGTATGTATCTTTAAGCTTTTTTATTACAGCCTTCAGAAATGTGTTACTCATTTAACTTTAATGGAATACAGTCTCTACATACACGACAGACTCGTGTAGCCAACATACTTTAATGAGTATTGACAATTGTTTCAGCCTGAACTTTTAGTGTTCTAAGGAGAAACCGGAGTCAATAAATCACCATAGTTCTCTGGTGGATAGCAATTCTGCCATTTAATTGTGATGGAAAACATCTCCTCTGACCTTAGAAATTGTTGCATGCCCAAGAATATCATCTGGGGAAGTCGGTTCCTCAATCCAGAGCGGCTTGAATTCGGCTAGTTTGGTGACCCATTCTATGGCTTCTTCCACTTCCCATCTTTGGTTGGCATCCAGCATCTAAGAATAGTCGTGTGCTAAATTTACTCCCTTATACTATTGAACTAATTCTTTAAACAATCACAATGTTGATTTGAGATGGATGTAAAGAAATTAAAACTTGAGCCAAACTTTTCTTTATGACACAGCCTAGATTCCTACTGCTGAAATGTTAAAACAGCCCAAATGATATAATGCCTGCTGGCTAACGGTTTCTAAAATCCAATAAAGTAAGGCAAAATGAGCAACTTAAAGACCCAGAAGTTCGGTTTTAAGAAATAAGTCCTCTGTGAGCTAAGGCTAGCATGCTGAATTAATTGTGCAATCCTATGCATATTTACTTAGGAGTAAGAACCACTAAACTTAACCTACCTCCACATAAGTGTTTACAATATTGGACTTTATACAGAAATATAGTTGTTTTGATTTGGGGTTGCACTAATTTTGCAATTACCAATAAAACACCATCCATCACTTTTAAAATCTCGAAAAAATTAAGCAAACCTTAATTTTGTAATTTTATATAAGAGATGCCATTTTACTATGATATGTATATAATGGGACTTGAACCGCCATGGAATTTGGTATCTATAGGGATCTAGAAACCAAATCCTGGTGGATACAATGGGCCCATTGTGCTAAAGGCTATAGCTAAATAATTATTTTTAAAAATAGAATTAAAAATTGCTTGGCTAAATGCAATTTATATAAACCAGGTAATAATATAAATAATTTGTAGGATGTGATATTATCCTGTCTGAGGGTGGTGGTATCCATCTGACATGAGTATATTGTTTAGTAAATGTTCATGTTTTTTCAGGGAATACACAGTATTGCAAGGCAAGAATATAATAAAATATATTTAAGTTGTGTTTTGTAAAAGATGCATTTATAAACTCATATATATCACAGTAATGATATAATTGGGAAAAATAACAGTAATAAAAAGTGATACTTTGAAACTAAAGTTGCTTTTACGTGTCTATGTAAATTCTACATCAAAAGTAATAGCTGTCTGATTTCAGATGTGACCATTTTGATTATCCACATGAGCCAAAATGATGGATAGTTTTCATAAACAGCCCACCTGCAGAATAGTTAAAATCTGTAAAAATATTTCCAATACCAAACACCAAAGACATCATTATAGAGCTTAATAAGTGTTATTAATATATTGATGGGATAATAGCTCAATCTATTCAGTACCATCTATTTCTTCTTTTTGCTTTTTTACTTGCTCAAATACTTGAAAATAAAATGTTCAATATTTTTAATCCAGTGATAGCGTAATTTCATAATAAAAATGTCTTATATGTAACTCAAATGCATCTATATACCAGTATGTTTTCAGGACCAATCATTTCACGAATAAGTCTGCATCTCCGAATGTCATCTTGGAGATCCGCTCCAACTTTGACTTTAAACCTGTAAGCACGTTTAATATGCAGGTCATTTTTCAAGAAAACATAGCTTTTAACATGTTGCTCTGAATTAAAAGGGGATTCCTCATTTCTTTTATCATTACATTATGTCCTATGTAACAGTAATATAGGATAATGAGCTTCAGAGATGTGCAAACTGGGTTGCTGTGAGTTTTCCGGGCTGTATGGCCATGTTCCAGAAGCATTCTCTCCTGATGTTTCACCCACATCTATGGCAGGCATACTCAGAGGTTGTGAGGTCTGTAGGAAGCTAGGCAAGTGAGGTTTATATCTGTGGAATGCCCAGGGTGGGAGGAAGAACTCTTGTCTGCTTGAGGCAAGTGTGAATGTTGCAATTGGCCACACTGATTAGCATTCCACAGATATATAAACTTCACTTGTGAGCAAAACGTCAGGAGAGAATGCTTCTGGAACATGGCCATACTGCCCGGAAAACTCACAGCAAACCAGTGATTCTGGCTATGAAAGCCTTCGACAACACAATGTGCAAACGTTTTCTGGGATCAATTAATAATTAGTTTGCCTAAAAGGTTGCCTTACTTCAGATAATGCTAATGCTAATTGATTTTAACTCTGACTACATTTCAGAACTTGTTGCAAGTGTAGAGGTGTCCCATTCCTGCAAGTCCCATCCAAATGAGAACACAACACATTGTGAAGGTGTTCCTATCCTCATCAACAAAAGCTCTGTATTTTACACAAATTATCTGATATGGTTAGTAAGCACCACAGTGCTTTTCTCACTAAATATAGGATGCTGAAAAAGCAGTCCATCTACTCACTGGATGCTTCTGTCCCATAGATTTGACTGAGATGTGGGGATGGTTGTGGAATTCACAGTGGGAAGGCTAGAGTCGGGAACTGATCCTAAACCTCTGAAAGTCTTGATCGAAGCTCGCTACAAGAGTACCAATTCAAATACATTTATCCTCCAAATTGCAATTCTGAATCTCATCTACTTTTTTTGTCTGATATGGGAGAACACGCCAAGTGAAATGTCATACACGGCGGCACAACAGGGCCTTAGCATGAATAATTTTGTTCAAGGATGGATTATTATATTTGTACTACATACACCTTTTTCCTCAATCAGATCATTCACACACTACAGAGGATAAAACATGCACTCATCATCTCGAGGCCTTATGCTCAGTTTGTGAAAAATAATCAATAATGTTAATTTTCTCTGAAGTCTTAACAAAATCCTTCGCTTCAAATCTTCCTAGCAAACCAGATATTTCTATTGTCTCTTACAGTATTAAGGAAAGATTGTGCCATACCTTGTCCATCCATCCTTCAGAGCTTCAGTGCAGAGCTGCCAAGAAAATTACAGTAGTTACACAAACATACAGCAAGTGTAAACTATCCGTACAGTGGAGCCGCAGTGGCACAAAGGGTTAAACCCTGGTGCAGCCTGAAGAGCTGACCTGAAGATTTGAATTTGTTCGAATTTGTGAGATGGGGTGAGCTCCTATCTGTCAGCTCCAGCTTCTCATGTGTGGACATGAGAGAAGCCTCCCAAGGGATGGTAAAACATTCGGGGGTCCCCTGGGCAACTTCCTTGCAGACGGCCAATTCTTTCACACCAGAAGCGACTCTCAGTTTCTCAAGTTGCTTCCGACAAAAGTAAAAAAAAACCTATCCTTACAAAGGTTTCGGTAGCTTAACTCTGCCTTCCTCCTACCCACTCCAGTGCTCTCCATAAGTTTGACCTACATCTCTCAGAAGCCGAAGCCAGCAATTAATTCCTGGATAATTCAATAAATACTATTTTAATAATAATAATAATAATGAAGCCAAAGCCAGCAAGGTCAATGGTCAAAGATGTCAGGAGGTGTTATTAAAAACATCCAAAAGGCACAAGGTTTGGGAAGGTTGCTTAAATTAATGTGATCTGTTGAACTTTTAAAAATCTTTTATTACAACCCCCATAAATATAGATTCAGTAGTCTAGTTGCTGTAGCTTAAATAAGAGGGAGTAGAGGCCAGGTGTTAGTATAAGTAGAAGCCCCAAGAGACCAAAGGACTATATCACACAGTGCAGGGTTAAAGATCCCTAGAAAAAATAGGCTATGGCTCCCCTATGACCATCTCAGGATTCACAATTTCACTGCAGTAATTCATTCTCCATGGACATTCAGTGGTTGGTGGAGAGTGAAAGAAATTTGAGAAGAATCTGGCTATGTCCAGAACAATTACATCGTGCTCTAAGATCCCATGGGGCCTTCCAGAGTTTTCTCAAATGATATAATGGGGGGCACGCTATTGCAGTGTAATACTGAGTCCAGGGAGGTGGGGTGATCACTGTGGAGGGAGGGAGAATATCAACTCCCACAGCAACCAACCAGTCATAAATACAGTATGTCACTAACAGGATGCCTACAAATGCTGAAATGAATCAGAAATGCTACATGGCAATTTCTACATGAGGATGGGCTCCTTCCCAAGATCTACACATCACAAAGAAGGCTGACACACAGATCACAGAAGCAGTACTCTCAATAGAAGGTAAAGGTTTCCCCTGACATTAAGTCTAGTCATGTCTGACTCTGGGGAGTGGTCCTCATCTCAATTTCTAAGCTGAAGAGTTGTGCGTAGATGCCTCCAAGGTAATGTGGCCAGCATGACGGCATGGAATTCTATTACCTTCCTGCGGAAGCTTTACCTATTGATCTACTCACATTTGCATGTTTTCGAACGGCTAGGGGCTAACAGTGGGAGCTCACTCTGTTTTCTGCATTCGAACCACCAATCTTTTGGTCAGCAAGTTCAGCAGTTTAACCCATTGCACCACAAGGAGGCCCATATATATATATATATATATAGAGAGAGAGAGAGAGAGAGGGGGGGGGTTAAATGCAACTCGCGTGAGCCTAGTATAGAAAGCCACAGAACTCTTACACTTTTCCACCCATCTTATCTCACATGTTACAGCATGAAAAGTTACTTTTTTGAATTGCAATTCCTAGAATCCCTCAGGCTTCACAGCCACCAGATTGGGGCTGTAGCTCCTCCAAAACAGCATTTTGAACTCGTAAAATCCAGGGTTATATTCAAACCAGTCTCAAGACTGGCATCAGCCCATATGCATACAAAAAACAGAAGAGATGGGTTTAAAAATTGAGTCTGCTTTTGAAATGTCGTTTGTAGTTCTAACCATTTTTACTAAGTGATTTGCATCTCTCTAAGTGTGAAGAATGTGAATGAGCCAAACCTGTTTTAGTTGCTGGTCTGGATAGCCAAGCCAGGCACACGAAGTGGTGTAAGCCGGGTAACCATATTTTAACATTTGTTCTTCTACAAAGATACAGAATGTCACTGGCAGTTACATGCAATTTCTTTGTAAATGACTTACTACTCAGGGAAAATATGCTCACATTACCCATATAAACAGCACATTAGAGCAATTTGGGACTCCCACAGGATAGTTTATCACTGCTTCCCCAATGCATTCTGTGTCATCACTTTCCCAGGTCCAATTTCTGATGACGTTCCCCCAATCTCGCCCCTTGAGGGGGGTGCAGAGAAATAACCCAAGAACTCCACTAGGAAGAGTTTTGTTTCTTACCTCTTTCTTTTTTCCCCACTAGACCTTTTTGGAGTATTGCTAGTGGCATGGAAAAGAAAACGTAAAATGTTAAGTTGGAATGCAAATTGACTTCTTTTTTCATTTATACAAAGAGCTATCTGATAAAGCCAATTTAGAATACACGTCATTTACAAAAGTGAGTGGGATTGCTGTCCTTCGGCCAGGATCCTGTTGAGGCAGTATATTAGAGTAACCATTCATTATGCTAACCGTGACACTCTTTTTGTGCTCATGGAGGCAGGAAGCATCAGAGACAATGTCAGGACACAACTGTCAGCACCATGCTGCTGGTTTCCTAAATGACTGGCTTCTGGCCGGGTCTACCAAGCCAAGGCAATATGGGAAAAAGAGGATAACTGCCTTTGCCATGAGGCATCTGACTGTCCAATTGGCTCCCACATTCATCTGGCTCCATTAACTTCTAGAAGCCAGTGTTTTAAGAAACAGAAGGCACATAACTAGCGGGCTCTTCCTTGTCCTCTCAGTGTCATAGCTGCTGCTTTTCCCTTTGCCCATACTAGTGTGGCCTCCATTGGAAGAGAAACACTATCAGAAGAACATGTATGACATTTGACACCATACCAGTAACTCTAGAGCAGGCCTGGGCAAACTTCAGCCCTCCAGGTGTTTTGGACTACAACTCCCACAATTCCTAACAGCCGATAGGCTGTTAGGAATTGTGAGAGTTGTAGTACAAAACACCTGGAGGACTGAAGTTTGCCCAGGCCTGCTCTAGAGACTATGCCCTGCAGTCTCTAGTGGTTACTAGGTTAAACATTAGTGTAGTCATGAGTTCATTGGTTGGATGTAGATATGGCATTATTTTTCATCATCAGACTATTCTGCCTTCCCATTTGCAATACAGAGACAGTGCTATTTTGAAGGACTCTTGAAAGTATCAAATGTATGACATTGGACACTACACAAGTAACTATAGAGACTATGCCCTGCGGTCTCTATGTGGTTACCAGGTTAAACATTAGCGTAGTCATGAGTTCATAGGTTGGATGTAAATACTATTTTACATCATCGGCCTATTTTGCCTTCCCATTTGCAATACAGAGATAGTGCTATTCTGAAGGACTCTTGAAAAGTTCACAGAGATAATGCAAGTAAAGTACATAGAATCATAGAGCTGGAAGAGAACTCATCGGCCATCCAGTCCAACCCCAAGAAGCAGGGAAAGAAGCATGAAACAAAGAGGGGAAGAAGTCTACAAACACTGGGTGAGAACCCTTGCCTTGAAGAGAAATGGCATAACGATAGTCAGGGAGTTACGCCAAGGAGTTACCACCTGTCCAACTGCACTTGGTGGGGGGCACAAGACAGCGCCTCAGAGAGAAGTTATTCCGACCGAGACAAAGTAATTCAATGCAGTCTTTTGGACTGTAAAAATAACTTACTATAAGCTTCCTCTTCTGTCAGTGCATCAGTAATGTATCTGAAATCTATGCAAGATAACAACTGTTTGGGATCCTGATAATGGGAGAAATTAAAAGAAAAGAGTCAAATGACTGTATGATCTGTATAGTTAGAAACAATTGCCATCAACTACTGAGGAGACTCTAAGGGTTAACTGGGCCCTCTCCCAAAATGTACTTTAATTATTGTTAACTTGCATTGCATTGTTTTTGCAATTTTTTGCTCTTTGAGGGAATATGATTATAGTTTCTGTTTAGCATCTTTGGTGTCTGTGCGTATGTGGTGCTTTTTGTCATGGCCTTGGGAACATACAATAAACTATTTTGATTGTATAATCTGTATTGAAAAATGCTAATTTAGTAAGTCAAGAGATGGTTAACATTTTCATCCTGATCCAGAAGTGGAGTCCCAAGGACAGAACCTAGGTTTGTACGAATGTGGGTCTTCTTTTGGAGATGAGAACAATAGCAACAACAAAACCTTTATTATTACGATATGGGGAGAGGTGAAGTGGCCCAGGTGGGAGGGAGAAGGGAGGACATTTTGAATTAGTGTATTAAAAAAGAAACCTGGAATAGCTGTGGTCCCAAACTACTTGATACTGCCCTGAGCTTCCCCCTGACTCAAATGGGACAAATTAAGTCTCCTGTTTCTCATGTACTTCAAGATGGGCTTCTAAACTAATAGCCTGATATAACAAATACCAATATATACACTGTGTATCTTTAAATCCCCAGAATTAGGTGAGGAAAAAGTGGCTTCTCAGCAACAAGGCTGGATGTATACAGCTAGATAATGCAGTTTCAGAATGTAGATTAACTGCATTGAACTGGATTAAATGGCAGTGTAGACTCATATAATCAAGTTCAGTGCAGTTAATCTATATTCTGAAACTGCATTCTATGGCAGTGTACATCCAGCCTATAACAAAGAAGCAGATCTTTTTTTAAAGTGCAAAATTTGGTATATTTACTTATATTTTCTTGCATACTACCTTAAAATATCAAGCGTTGTGACTGTGTGTACAATGGTGACTTCCCACTTTGACTGTGACACTCATGGCATTTCTGTCTTACTGTACATTTCAAAAGAAAATTGTTAAGCATCGCTATATAAAGGTCAACTCACATCTGGGGCTGTGTTTATTTATAGACAATTGTTTACGACAGGAACAGTTCTGCTAAGCAGTCCAGGAAGCAAAGTAACTGCAAACAAACTGTGTAATCTACAAGGCTTTGAAGACCTTTTGTTTTGGCTTATCCCCACAAATCAGATCTGAATTTGGAATCACAGCTCCATGCCATTGTTTCCGTCTTAGCAAACACGGATACATTACCAGGAATACAGTTCTTCTTACCATGTCAACCAGCAGCTTCCAGAGGGGCTTTAAAGTGAATGGGAAAAAAGGAGGTGAGAACAATTAAAGCTCAAGTAGATGTTAGAAATTCAAACATATAAAAGCAGTTGTTAAGGTAAACATATAGGTTTTGACCATAGTCACTAGGGGTGGGCGATCCATCAAAATTTGTTTCTAAACTCGCATGGGGGGGATTGTCATTGGTGGTTCGATATAGAAATTGTTCCGAAAAAATTCCATAAAATTTCGTTTTTGCAATGTAATTATTAATGAAAATTCGTTATTATTTCCTGTTAGTTCTCAGCAGGGAAGGAGGTGGGGAGGGCATCCGCACCTCGTTCCCTACTAAGACCTAAAGCGGGCCAAGCCTTGACGTGCTTTAGTTCTCAGCAGGGAAGGAGGTGCAGAAGGCATCCCCTTGCCTCCTCCTTCCCTGCTGAGAACTAACTCCGAGATTCGGAGGAATTTCCTCCTGTTCTCCAGGCTCTCCCTCCACTTGTGAGGGAGAGCCTGGGGAACAGCAGGAAAGCTCGCCCCAGGCTGCTTCCAAAGCGCCCGCCTCAGGCTGCTTCCAAAGCGCCTTTCTCCTCTCAGCTGGTGAGAGGAGAAAGGAGGGTGCTGCTGTCCTCCAGTCTCCTCTCGCGAGTTGAGAACTGAGGAGGGGAAAAAACGACCTAATAACGTGCCCTTTACAAAAATGGCGATCCCAGGTTCGGTTTTGAAACTTCACTTCCGGATTGGACACCGAGGGTCGATATAGGGTCAAAATAATTTCGAATACGAAATATTAACAGGTTTCAAAGTATTTAAATTGGAGATATCCACCCCTAATAGTCACTTATATTCTCTATCCTGTTCTCTGTATATATGAACCTGCATGATCAAAAACGGGCTCTGGATTGCCATAATTCATGTTGCAAAACTTTTGGCCCTCAAGATATAGCACTACCAACCACCTGGTCAGCACTGTCAATAGTGAAGGATGATGGGAGTAGTAGTATACATAATCTGGTTTATCATCTAGTTCATACTTTATAAGCACTATCCTTGTTTGTTCATTCCATTACCTTTCCTTCCTGTTTGGCCCATAAATCCCAAATAGCATTCAGAATGGCAGCTGTGGCCAAATGCACAGCTCCTTTTTCTGGGCCAATCTGTTGACAAAACAAATATAATGGATAAGATAACTATAGAGAAATAATGTAACTTGACTTTTCCCAATGGCCTATTACAGCAATTCTCAGTACTAAAGTGCATTCCTGTAACCATTAGCAACTGGAGAGAAAGGGGTATATCTGGTTGCATTTCTAAAGCCAGGAGAAAACAACACTGTTCTGCTAGATCGCAATGCTGGTACAATCTGAAGATCAAAGAATACGTTTGTTTATTTTCTTCCAGATGCAAAACCTCAGCTTATTATATTTTTATGTTGCCAAAATGAATCCAGCACGTTTTATGATATAGTAAACTGCTTGAATCTTTGCAATATTTGTACGTTTATAAACAATGATCATCAGACATACTCTGTAAATATTTTCACAAGAGACAAACAGCAAGATTTAGAATGCAGTTCCATTTACAGGTATAGTAATTTACAGGTAGTATCCACTAACATGATCCCACATAAAGACACGAACACAGATATGTTCAAAGGGTCTATGAGCATCTCTCTTATTACTGCCTATGTCTAGGATGGCTAACATTTCTAAGTTGTAGACACCTGCAAGCCTGTCCCTATATTTTCAGCCATTTACCAGATTGATCTTGTTTGTTTTGGGAAGGTATGACGTTTTAGAGATCATAACCTTTTGGAAAACCAGGAATCTCCATAGCCTTTTGGAAGTGTGACCCTTTTGGAGTTTAATTGGCATTTACACTATTTGGAATAATCACAACCTTTTGTAAAGTATGATCTTCCTGAGAAGACTTAAATACTTGTTTGAGTGAATCTTCTCCTTAGTGGTAAATATCCACTAGTATTCATGCAAGGCAAATTAGGCTTCTCATTTGTTAGACTGATACTTATGCATAACTGCATAAGTATCAATATTTGTTGGACCAGATAGTTTCACTAGAATAATAAAATTCTAGAGTTGGAAGAGACCTCTTGGGGCATCCAGCCTCTATTTAAAAGTCCCCCCCCAAAAAAAGAGCCTCCACCACACTCCAGGGCAGAGAGTTCCACTGCTGAACAGTTCTCACAGTCAGGAAGTTCGTCCTAATGTTCAGGTGGAATCTCCTTTCCTGTAGTTTGAAGCCATTGTTCCATTGCGTCCTAGTCTCCAGGGCAGCAGAAAACATGCTTGCTCCCTCCTCGCTATGATGTGCCCTCACATATTTATACATGGCTATCATGTCTCCTCTCAGCCTTCTCTTGTTCAGGCTAAACATGCCCAGCTCTTTAAGCCGCTCCTCATAGGGATTGTTCTCAAGACCCTTGATCATTTTAGTCATTACAGTTCTTCTCTCTAACAAATTTAAGAAAATTGGGTAAAGAATACATCCTAATGAGCATCTTGTTATTACCACAAAGTTCTTTTTAACAGAGAATCACAGAAATTTTACTACATTCTGGATTAAAGCTCCTTAAAATCTTCTACTCACCATGACTTTTAGACATGCTGGATGGAGAATTCTGAGAGTTGCAGTCCAAAAATAATTTTTCCAAGCTCTATCTTCAATTATTAAAATACACGATATAATGTGGCACAGATAAACACCCTGACATAGTCAGCTTAGCAATCTTGCATATTTATTTATTTATTTATTTACTTACTTACTTTATTTATATTCTGCTCTTCTCACCCCGAAGGGGACTCAGAGCAGATTACAGTACACATACTTGCAGACAATCCCTGCAGTTCAGCATATGTCATATAAACATGTGACATTTATCACAGTACAGTACAGTACATACATTTTTGACATATAACACACATATTACATGAACAGAGGCAGACTTTCTGGCCACCAGGGGGAGGTGATGCACTCCTCATCTTTCAGCATTTTCCAGCGCCCCTTGTTGTTCTTCCGCATTCCTTAGCGATTCCTAGGTTATTTTAATGGCCTCATAAATCAGTCAAAAATTGCCTCCCCACTTTAATGTGGTACCTTTATCTCCTACTTGACAAATGTAACTGTCTTTCGGGTTGCAAAAGGTCGACAGCAGGCTACATTTAAGGTCGAGAACCCACCTCGACCCGGGCAGGCCTCGAACTCATGACCTACTGGTCAGAGAGGTCTTATGTAGCTGACACTTAGCCAGCTGCGCCACATTCCCGGTGGAGAGGTTGTAAGATAGCAGCATTCACAATGTAATCAAACTGTGCATATGAATAAAAATGAGATTGCATGAGAGTGCCTGATCTCTAGATGAACAGAAAAACTCAAGCTATTTTCTTGGTTCAAAACAAGAATGTCATTTCTTGGTTTTCCGCTTTATTCATTGATCTTTTTTTTTTAATGAGAGAGTCAATATCCAATCTATAGTTAGTTACTATAGAATCAAAGATTCATAGAGTTAGAAGAGACAATAAGGACCATTCAGGGCAGCCTCATTCTGCCTTGCAGGAACACACAATCAAAGCCCCCCTGACAGATGGCCATTCAGCCTCTGCCTAAAAACCTCCTGAGGAGTTGACTCTACCACTCTGCTGAACAGTTCTTACCATCAGGAAGTAACTCCAGATGTTTAGGTGGAATATTTTTTCAACTATTTTAATCCATTGCTCTGTATCTTAGCCTCCAGAGCAGCAGAAATGTTCATTATTGTCAACTTGGAAATTAAAATTCCTCTGTGCATATGCATTAGCCTTATTATCAATGCTGTGAACCAGCTTACCCATCGGAGCTGCCCATCACTGGTAAGTTGCCTGTAGAAGCCTCGAAAATCAGATATGATTTCATCCAAATCTCTGTTGACCACATGAGCCGAGAGTGCACGGATGGCACAAACAACTGCAAAATAAAGTAGTTTTTTAAAAATAATGTTTGGCTTCGATATTCTCTGCATTGTTTTAGGCTTCAGTGACTTCAGGATAAAATGGTCTGGAAGATTGAATATTTAAACTACTTTACAAAAAAAAGAACACAGATGGCAAGGGATCTTGCATAACTCTTAGCAACCTGATATTAAGTATTATTTCACTACTAAATTCTTGAACTTTATAAATTACTGATTTACTGAACCCGACTCAAGGGAACCAGCAATAAGATAATGGAAAATTACAATATGATACAAAATGCCATTTTTTTTAAAAAAAACAAACAAACAAACAAACCTGACAGCTGAACCTAAAACTACCAGATGTCTTGAGAAGACTGCTGTAGGGCAAGACAAAAATCAAATAAAGAAGAGAATCAACATTTAACTCCAAAACAGCCATAAAAAGGGCGTTATTCTGAATTCCTGCTAAGCATATATTGGTAGGACATAGAGAAAATAGTATTGTCTGCTGTCCTGGAGAATAGGATGCGGAACTACAGAAAAGGGGATTCCACCTGAACACGAGGAAGGACTTCTTAACTGTGAGAGCTGTTTAGCAGTGGAACTCTCTGTCCCGGAGTGTGGTGGAGGCTCCTTCTTTGGAGGCGTTTAAACGGAGGCTGGATGGCCATCTGTCGGGGGTGCTTTGAATGCTATTTTCCTGCTTCTAGTGCAGGGGTTGGACTGGATGGCTCACGAGGTCTCTTCCAACTCTATGATTCTAAGTTCATAGAAGGACAGGCAACGTGGCCCCTGCTCATTTTATGACACGAGATTAGTGTTTCCAGAGACAAACCAGAGTAGATAACCACACCTACGTTCACTCAAATTTTTCATAGCTTTTGAACCATTTCCAGTGCAGCTGATGTCCAAAAAGAAGTGCATTGCTAAACAATTACATCAAAGGGAGTTCCCTATTACAAGATATAGAGATTGACACTATATGGCTTTAAAGGGGGGAGAAAACCAGCATAGTGTAAAGATTTGAGTGTTTCGAATTTTGTATCTATGACTTATGTAACTTCTTTCTAGACTTAGAGAGCAAGATATAATTGTTCTGGAATGTAGTTAACAGGAGGCCATTAAATGGTCATCAACATTCACACTTGCCTCAAGCAGACAAGAGTTATTTATCCCGCCCGGGACATTCCACAAATATATAAACTTCATTTGCCTAGTTTCGAACAAACCTCACAACCCCTGAGGATGCCTGGCATAGATGTGGGCGAAATGTCAGGAGAGAATGCTTCTGGAACATGGCCATACAGCCCGGAAAACTCACAGCAAGCCAGCAAGCCAGTCTTGAAAGCCTTTGACAACACAGAAAGCCAACTTGTTTGTGATAGCATTGAAAGACTGGACAGGCCCTATGATTTGACCCAGGTTGGCTTTTTGCATTGCATACAGCTTGATTATTCATTCTACTGATTGTTTCTAAAGTTGGTGCTTTGCTTCTAAAGTGTTGCTAAATTTCTGGTGGTGAAAATTTTAGAACTCTAACAAAACTTTCAAATTTTCATTATTATATCGTTATTGGTGATTTTTATGACAGAACCAATTAGGAACTGCCATTTAATAATAATAAACTTTATTTATATCCTGTTACCATCTCCCCAATGGGCATTCAGGGCGGCTAACATGAGGC
Source organism: Anolis apletophallus (assembly GCA_030556195.1). Lineage (NCBI taxonomy): Eukaryota > Metazoa > Chordata > Lepidosauria > Squamata > Anolidae > Anolis > Anolis apletophallus. Next base: position 81,060,714 of record JARBWK010000007.1, on the reverse strand, counting down.
CAAGCCATTCCAAAATACAATACAACACCGTAAAATATAAAATACGAAACAAAATACATCAGAAATAATAATTAAAGAAATACAATTATTTCATCACCAGAACTTTAGAAACACTTTAGAAGCAAAGCACCAGAGCTCCCTAATTTTGTAAGTACTTTAGAACCATGGATTGCCCTTGCCTAAGATTTATTTATTTACTTTATTTATATTCTGCTCTTCTCACCCCGAAGGGGACTCAGAGCGGATTACAGTACACATACTTGCAGACAATCCCTGCAGTTCAACATATGACATATAGACAAACATACGACATATAGACGAAGAGGCAAACTTCTGGCCACCAGGGGGAGCTGATGCACTCCTCATCTCTCAGTGTTTTCCAGCGTCCCTTTGTTGTTCCTTCCGCATTCCTCAGCGATTCTTAGAATTCTTAATGGCCTCATAAATCAGTCAAAATTTGCCTCCCCACTTTTAATGTGGTACCTTTATCTCCTACTTGACAAATGCAACTGTATTTCGGACTGCAAAGGTCGACAGCAGGCTACACTTAAGGTCGACCCGGGTAGGCCTTGAACTCATGACCTACTGGTCAGAGAGATCTTATGCAGCTGACACTTAGCCAGCTGCGCCACATTCCTGGTGTGCTCCCTTCTTTCTTTCCCTACAATCTAGACCAGGGGTGCTCACACTTTTTCAGCATGCGAGCTACTCTTAAAGCAACAAAGTCCAAAAGATCTACCTGCCCCCGCCGCCGTGCACTCCCGCGCGCTCCCACCGCCGCACGCTCTTGCCACCGCGCATGCTTCTGCTGCCGTTTTCCACCCGCGCAGCGCTTCTTCCGCCTGCGGGGCATTGCAGGAAGGAGAAAGCATGAGGCGGGGCATCTAGAGGGAGCGCTCCGCCCTGCCTGTCTCGCCAGCAACGGAGGCTGCACAGCTGCTTCTGGACGAGAGAGAGGCAGGGCGCTCCCTCCAGAGGCCCCGCCCCGTGCTTCCTTCTTCCTGCAATGCCCTGCAGGCGAAAGAAGCACCGTGAGAGCGGAAGCCACCAGCAGGAGCGCGTGTGCGCGCAGGGTGTGTGCGCGCATGGCAGGAGCGCCCCATCCGTCTGGTGAGGCCCGAAGATCACCTGGAAGAGGGCCGAAGATCTACTAATAGCTCCCGAGCTAACTAAGGAGCACCCCTGATCTAGACCTCTTTTTAAGACTTTTAAAACAGTTCATTATTTCCCTAGACCAGGCCTGCACAACTTGGAAGCAGTACTGGGTTGAAATTAAATTGGCTACGTCTCTTGGTTTTTAACACCTCACTTTCCAAGGAAGGTGTAATTAATGATTAATTAGGATTATTATTGTCATTTCAATTCATCTTCGAATCCAAGTCCATAAGGTCACGAAGAGTCAGAAGCAACTGAATAAATAAACAACAAAAAATGTCATTTCAAGTAATTTTAGACTTAGGGTGACCCTAAGGCAACCCGACCACAGAGTTTTCTTGTCATGATTAATTCAAAGGGGATTTGTCTTTGTCTTCCTCTGAGGCTGAGAGAGTGTGACTTGTTTAAAGTCACCCAGTCGGTTCAGAGCTACAGTCTGCGGCTAAAACCACTACATGTTTCCGAATTCCCTCCCTCCCTCCCTTCGGTTTGTCTCATTACCCTTAAAGCTATTGCAATTTCATAAACAGTACAGCACGTGCTTACCCACTTCTGTGCCTTTGCCCAGTGTGAATGTGAAGCCGTAGCCTTTGAGCCCATCTGGGGCATCTGTCTGTATGACAACATAGGCTGCAGAATAGTCTGGATCTGGGTGCTGAAGAGAAAGGCAGAAACTCTCAACCATGATGTAAACAACACAATATCCTCTACACATTGAATACATGCTTGCACATGACAACCTGGAGAAGTTGATTTTTGTGGAAGTGACAACTCCCAGAAACTATGATGAGTGTGAAATTTCAAGATCATGGTCCTGAAAAATACACAATTCATCCTGGACTTCATCTACAAAAACTCATACAATTTTGCTAGTCTTAAAGGTGCTGCAGTCTGTTATCATCTTTAACTGCTGTGGATCAATGCTATGGAACCAAGGGATTTGTAGTTCAATGAGGCATCAGCACCAGCTGTCAGAGAAGGTTAACCACCTTGTAGGACTACAACTCCCATGAACCCATAGCATTGATCCATGGCAGCTAAAAATGGCGAGAGACTGCATTAATTCTACAGTGTAGATACACTCTGGGTGACTCAGTTTTGCATTCTTTACAAGTTTTCTCCAAAGGAGTTTTGGACTTCTTGATCACACAATGTAAGGACATTTGAAAACATTTCTTTTTCTAGTTTGGAAATGTTATTTCCTGCTTAATTGTGCGGTACTTACTCCAAAAGTAGTTGTCATACATACTCCAGAAACTTCATTTTTGTGGCTGCCACAAACTATGTTCAATTTCCTTCCCTTCCTCTCTGGTGTTAGTTAACGCGCGCTCTGTTAGGAACAAAACTGCTACTCTCAAGGATTTCTTTTTAGAGCAGCGAGCGGACCTCTGCTGCATAACCGAAACCTGGATCAACGATGCCGATGAAACCTGCTTGCCCGAGTTAGCATTTCCTGATTATGTCGTTACTCACCAGAATAGGAATGGGAGGGGGGGGGTGGCTATCCTCTCCCGTGACCTGTTACATCTTAGAGCGGTCCCTGCACTGGAAACAGACGGGATTGAAAGTGTCGGCCTGATGTGGGGAGCCCGGAGAGTGTAGCCTTCTTGCTGGTGTACCGAGCACCTAGCGCACCAGCGAGAGTCTCTCCCTGCTGCTGGAGACTGTGGCTGAGTGGGCATTGAGGTTCCCCAGACTTATAGTTCTGGGGACTTCAATGTCCACGCCGACACAAGCCTCCCTTCCATCTGCAGCGGGGACCTTGTGTCGACCATGGCAGACACTGGGCCTCTCCCTCTTAAACTCGGGCCCCACATCGGGCTGGACACACTCTCGATCTGATCTTCTCTGCAGGCGTCAAGTGTCCATCACCTCTGTAACTGAGGTGCCATGGTGGATCACTGTGCTCTAAGAGTCTGGGTCGAGACGCCACCACCCCCCCGGCAAGGGTGCCGAACCAATTCGGGTTCGCCCGAAGGGACTTATGGAACCAACCAGGTTCCTGAATGCCCTGAGGGACTTGGAGCCTGTCAGCGTCTCGCTCGAGGAGCTGGTCACCACCTGGAACTGTAAGTTATCCACTGCTCTCGACGAGATTGCCCCTAAGCGCCCTCTCAAACCCCGCAAGCGTTGCTCTCCATGGTTCACCAAGATCTCCAGAGCCATGAAGCGGGAGAAGAG